>CADEHL010001276.1:0-102500 GCA_902827135.1 Harpagifer antarcticus | reverse complement strand
GACGCTTTCATCCAAAGCGACTTACATACTCGATACTGTGGGCAATCCCCACACAACAATTTGGCGTGAAGTGTCTCAGGGACACAACGACATGCTGACTGCAGTGGGGTTTGAACCTGTGACCCCTGATTCCAACACCAAGGCTCTATCCACTGCGCCACACGCCTATTAATGTTTAATATGTGGGTAATAACAGGATAATATGGGAGTAATATTGGTGTTACATGTGTGTTATAACAGTGTAAATATGGGTGACATGTAAAAAAATAGCAAAACGATAATTTTCATGTGCCCATTTGAGGTTTAAAATATAGTGTACACTAGCATGTCTGTTGGCTGTTGCTGTTGAATGACTAACGATTGGTGGAGAAAACACTGCATGTAAACAAAGCCATGTTGGTTTGAAAGACTTCTCCACAGCAGCACTCCGGGGGTTGTTGACAATACAAGGAGAAAAGCTATAGTATGACGGAGAGACAGAAGCAGATACACAGAACATACAGCAGTTTTACTTTAACTGTAAGCCATGACATTTCTGCTAGCTATTTTGTCTCTGTGTTTCTCACTCTTTCCCCCGTGTGTCGAGGGTGGTGTCAGAGGGTGTGGTGTCAGAGGGTGTGTGTCAGAGGGGTGTGTGTTAGAGGGTGTATGTTAGAAGGTGGTGTGGTCAGAGGGTGTGTGTTAGAGGTGTGTGTTAGACTGTGTGTGTCAGACTGTGTGTGTCAGACTGTGTGTGTGTGTGTGTCAGACTGTGTGTGTCAGACTGTGTGTGTGTGTGTGTCAGACTGTGTGTGTCAGACTGTGTGTGTCAGAGGGTGTGTGTTAGAGGGTGTGTGTTAGAGGGTGTGTTGTACCCCCTGCTGTGGACCACACTCAATAATACATAGCTTGAGGCCTAAATAGATCAAGCCTCTTCGACCCCTTTGCTCTGCAGATGCATCCTCCATTTTGGCCCAAAAACTAGAGTGCACTCCTTGCATCACTTTGCCTCTCCCTGCTCACAGTAGCGCGCGGCATCCATTATGTAGAGACTTTAATTACAAAGAGAGACATGACATCTATAAAACATGGAGCCTAATTACACGGAGACACGAGGAACAGTCGGCAAACACGAGGGTCCACAACTTCACCACGAGTTCCTCTCAGAGTGCAGAGTGAAGCACACCATTCTCCAGCTCCACTTCCCCAAAGGCAGCGGTGCATTATGGGAAACCGTTTCACTCTGTCAGCTCAGGTTTTACGGGACAAATGAGCCGCAGAATCACAGTGAGGATGACCAACCCGAGCAGACGTCACTTCAGGTACACTTTAAGTCAAAAGGAAAGAATGAACATTATATTCAGGTTAGCTCAGCATCCTACTCTTTAAGTAGACACGCTAAAAAGACACGTGCATATATTTAACTTTTCGTTCACACCGACCTGCGTGGTTCATCCTCAATGTATTTAGTTATTTTTAATAATAATCTTTATTTGAATCGCACCTTTCAGACAATAAGTGCAGTTCAAGCACTTTACATTACATTACATTGCCTTTAGCTGACGCTTTATCCAAAGCGACTTACCAGTAAGTACATTCGACCAGGGAAGACACAACCTTGAAGAAAACAGAAAATCATAAAGTACATCAGGTTTCATAGAGCCAAACATTTCAAGTGCTACTCAACTGCTATAGATAAGCCAGTCCTTTATTAGTATATAAGTGCATTGTTAGTAATTCTATCGCTCGAAGTGGAGTCGAAAGAGATGAGTTTCAGTCTGGAAGGTGTGTAAGCTTTCTGCTGTCCTGATGTCAATGGGGAGCTCATTCCACCATTTTGGAGCCAGATAGCAAACCCACGTGTTTTGCTGATGGGAACTTGGGTCCCCTCGCAGTGAGGGTGCAGCGAGTGTTTGGCTGATGCAGAGCGGAGTGCACGTGCTGGGGTGTACAGTTTAACCATGTCTGGATGTAGGAAGGGCCAGATCCATTCGCAGCATGGTATGCAAGTACCAGTGTCTTGAAGTGGATTCTAGCAGTTACCGGGAGCCAGTGGAGGGAGCGGAGCAACATAGACATTTCACAGACAATTGACATCACACAGAAACAGTTACCAGTAAAAGACACAAAAACGAACTAAAAATAGCATAAAGTAGATGTATACATTTAGATTAAAGGTACACAACGATGAAATTGTACATTGAAACCACAACAATCAGGGAACTTTTAGAGACGTTTATATTGGGTATGGCATCATTGTTAAAACCATACAAGTGATAGAGCATTATTCAGCACTTACGGAAAGGAATATATGAACTTTTATCAACGTTTAGGGAAGATAATACAAAAATGTACACCCACGCAGTGCAGCGTCGAAGTATCCATCGTTTTTTTCCAATAAAATGTTCATTCCAAATTGTTTATGTTGTCTCTGTATTCATTTACAATTCACGTGTTCCTCTAAAGTGGGCCTCCATTTCATTCTTTCAGGCATGAAGAGGAGTAAGCATGTGGGCGTCCATTTTAGGTTAAGGCCTGGAAAAGGTGGCGGTTAGGATTAGCGTTCGATTGAGGGCGAGAGAGTATCATGCAGTGACCTGAGAGGGTACAAGGCACCAAGCAGTCGAAGGCGGAACTCGCTGGTTAAGCCCCTGTCCCACTGTCCCGAAATGGAAAACCCGATGGACACACGTAAAGGAAATGTTCAAATTCGGCTGTGATCGTAGCGACATCGGGCCGTTCGTGAGGGGCATCTTAAGCCTTCGTATGACCGCCGGTGGAGTTTCTCAGGCTCCGGCAGCAACTTCGTGAGCGGCCACTTCGTAAGGCACTCATGAGGGCATTCTTGTCGAATCGTGTCATCTTCGTGTTATCATCGGTGCATTCGCCCTCACTCTGATCGGGGCGAACGCCCGATGGCACCGATGATAACAAACATGCCCTCACGATGGCCTTACGAAGGGCAAAATTGACACGAATTCAACACGAAAATGAACCTTCTCAAGGTCCTTCGGCTATTTGTTGGCATGCCAAAGATTATCCCACCGCTCACTGAAGTTGCTGCCCGGAGCCTGAGAAACTCCCATCCGGCGGTCACTAGAAGGCTTAAGATGCCCTCACGAACCGGCCCGATGTTGCTACGATCACAGCCGAATTTGAACATTTCCTTTATCGTGTGTCCATCGGGTTTTTTATTGCACAACAAAATCATGTAAACATATTATGTAAATAACCCAATTTGTGTTCTGTGAAACTGAAAGGATATAATATATTATTATGGAGGCGAGTTGACAGGGAAGTTGTTGTTCTATGGAAACAACATTACGGAGAAAACGTGATATCTTCTACATATAAAGACGGATAAAGTAAGAAGAAGTCTGAAGATATCAGTACAGTATCAAAGTACTGTAACATCATTGTTTGTGTTACTTTCGTGGCAGTTGTATGTCTTAAATGTATGTAAATGTTGCCCTTCGTGTGTGGTTCAGGGCCATCTTGGTGCGAAATTCACAATTCCATATTCGTGTGTCCATCGGGTGTACACTTCGGGGAAATAACCCGGCTCCCAGACATAATCTGGAATGCACGTAATGCTCTGGCCATCCTAAAACCGGGTTCAGGTTTGAGTTGGTGTTTCGTGAACCATATGAGTCGTTTTTAAAATACGTTAAACATGTTCCAAAGACAAGACTGAAAGAGCTTGATCACAATACAATCAAACATGTACAATGATACCATTAAGTTGAACCCAAATTATACATGCTATCTATCCACTACCAATACACGCTTAAACATGTACTTCTTGTTCTGTTCAACCTGAGTTTAATCACTTTCCCATTTTATTGTATTAACACACGTTGCGATGTCTCCAATCTGGTGTCTTCGCATACTAATCACCACATTTACATATCTAATGTTGGTCTTACAAGAAACAACATGATGCAGTTGGAATTAGAGCAAACAGCCACAACAACTATATTCTCATATTCTTCGACATATAAAAAATTATATAAATAAGCCTGCATGAAAGATAAGGTTGAAAATAACCAGATCTGTCCTGTGGGTGTAAATAAAGTAAATGCCAGCCTGTCGTGCTGCAGAGAACTGGGGGAAGTGTGCAACATTCTCGAAGGTGGGAAGGAGTGGAGTACAAATACTTTGTTACTGTTCTTAACTACATTTTTCTGGTACTTCTACTTCTTACATGTTGAACCCAAATACCTGTACTTTCTACTTCTTACTATTGAACACTAATACCTGTACTTTCTACTTCTTACATGTTGAACACAATACCTGTACTTCTACTTCTTACATGTTGAACTCAAATACCTGTTACTTTTCTACTTCTTACATGTTGAACACAAATACCTGTACTTTCTACTTCTTACATGTTGAACTCAAATACCTGTACTTTCTACTTCTACATGTTGAACACAAATACCTGTACTTTCTACTTCTTACATGTTGAACACAAATACCTGTACGGAGTCATTGCGTGCCTATTGATTTGAACACGATCCGGTATCCATCATTCCTGGTCTTCTCTAAAGAAGAGGGACCAATGGAAACGTTGTCATGTTGCCGTTGTTCAGGCATGGAAACATTCATTAGCTAACAATGACATTATTGTTCTATTAATATAAGGGAGGTCAGGTACTCTTTAAAGCAGCTGCTAGCTATGGGTACTTTTACTGAATGTACATTTGAAAGCCTCTTACTTTTACTTGAGTAAAGAAGTTTAGTCAGTACTTCTACTTTCACCAGAGTATTTTTAAACATGAGTATCTGTACTTCTACTTTAGTAAAGGATGTTGTGGACCCTCTCTGATTAAATGCTACTAAATGAATAAAAACAGTAAAAGAGCTTCTCTTCATCTGACTACATCATAACCTGCACACTGCGTGCTGCAGAATGTCTGTAGTCACTTGTTTGGTTTTCAATCAGCTCATGTCCTTGTCCTGTCTACAACTATTCAAACACATTACTCACTAACACCAAGTGATCATGAACGCTGAGCACACACATCTCATGTAAACAGCTCCTTCAGGACGACCTCAAACGCCAGGACAAAGTTCCTCTACACAGCTCAACTGTCGGGCCGTGACTCAAATATCCACAATACATCTGTATACTGCTGTATCTGAAACTGGCCTTTTAGAAACATATTAGGCGCTAAACGTCAGGATATTGCGGCTTATTTCGTGATAACCTTTTGGATATGCACTGCTAGAAAAACAGCACTTATTTATGTTCATTCAGGCCTGCTATTGTAGTTTCTTTATATTGAAAAGCAACAAATTGTTTTAATATTTTCAGCAGTCAAACATGGAATTAAAAAAATATTGTGTTTTACAGATAGGGTAACAACACTGTTGCATTATGGGAAGTGTAAGATCATGTGTTTTATACCCAAACACTATGAGAGACTAAAATCAGGATATCTTCTTATTTGTAATACTACTGTTATCTTAGAAACACAGACTTGTGTTAATGTTGTTAAGGCATGCAATCTTATTTGCTTTTTATTATTTCCCGCGTGTATAAAATGTTTCCAATAGTCAATGTCAGATTATGAGCCCACATAATGAAGGCTTAAGTCAAGACTAATTTAAATGGAAAGTGTTTTCATCAACTTAGGATGCAACAGGTTGAATCTCACACAGGAAGCCTCTCATGTTCCCAACAGGCGGCGTGTCAGTAGTTATTGGACAGTGGCCTAAGGAGAGTATCAGAGTCTCTGCGAGGAAAGCCAAACCAAAGCAAAGAACAACAAGCTGTTGCCATGCATGCTGATCACACACAGCTCAATGTAAACCAGACCTGTGATGGGGGGGGGGGGTCGGACAGGGAGACTGAAACTAATCTGCATGCTGACAGATGTTCACTAAAGACGGTGCTGCATTGAGGACAAAAGGAACGATGTTTAGCATTCAGATGCACACCTGCAGGTCAGGTATTTACACTGGAAACTCTGCCTATTAGAACAAGTCGTAAGAGTTCATGAAATAAAATGGGATATATAGTAAATCAGATCTTGTGACCATCTGGTAAAAACTTATTTTGAACTCTATTTGACCAGAGTTAGGAAATGTGGTGTTTACAAAATAAGCCAGAAATGCTCAAAGGCTTCAGTTTTCTGATGTAAATTAAAATCTTGTTTAATCTGAGATACAACTCAAAATAATGTTTTCAAGATACTTCTACTTCTAAAAACAAGACCTCACTGCTTTGTTACTTCTAAAGTTATGACGTCTTGTACCAGGTGTAAAGACATATTCTGACTAGATATGAGACGAAATATACTGATGTCGAGTTGTCGTAGTGTAGACGAGAGGGCAGGAAAAGGAGTAAATCTGCAGGGTCTGACATTACATCTGAATACTGAATGCATACGAGCCCGTGATTGAATATGTAATTAAACCAAATAAAAGCAGCTCAGTTAGAAAATAATAGCATAAATAAAAAGGATCTGTTGTGCAGTACTACATCAAGGGAGTGTTGCTATGGGAACAGCGCAAGTTGGTCAACAGCAGACTGGAAGAGATAATATGCTTTAGCAGCCGAGGGTCAAAAGACTAAAACCCCACACTTTGCTTCAAGGCGAAAAAAATGACCGTAAGTTGCTCGCCGGCCGCAGCAGGAAGAATGCAATTAACAGTGTTGGTGGGCACTGTCTGTTTCCTGACCTCTAATATAGCCTGCTCTCATCTGTATTCTGCCGCTGCGTCTGACCTGCTGTTCCTCTGCAGAGAGAAGAGCAGAGTCTGAATACAAGTGAAGAAGACATAGTGGGAGGAGAAGGAGAACACATGCACTTCCTGTGTACTGATGAGGAGAAATAATCAGAGTAAAGGGAGTCGGATGGAGAGGCGAGAGGAAACAAGTGGGGGGAAGGACGGGGGGGGGAAGTCAGCGAGAAAGCTGCCTGTGTCAGTGTATATACTATTAACTTGCTTCTGGTTGAAATAAAGTACGAACTAACTATATATCTTTCTCAGATTGAGTGTGTTATGTATGCTTTGAAGACAGTGAGCCTGTCACGCATCCCTACTGGCGCACTCAAATACAAATCTTTAACAAACCTCTATGTTTTTAGACTTTTACAGATCGGTCTTTACTGCAAAAATCATCTCTAATAGAGAACCATTGTGTCATTGCAAAGCCAGCATTTCAGTGCGTGTGTGTGTGTGTGTGTGTGTGTGTGTATGTGGTGTTGGTGTGTGTGTGTGTGTGTGTGTGTGTGTGTGTGAATGTGCGTCTGTGTGTTTGTGTGTTGTGTGTGTGTGTATGGTGTGTGTGTGTGGTGTGTGTGTGATTGTGGGTATGTGTGTGTGGTTGGTGTGTGTGTGTGTGTGTTGGGTGGTGTGTGTGGGGGTGTGTGTGTGGTGTGTGTTATGTGTGAATGTGAGTATGTGTGTTTGGTGTGTGTGGTGTGTGTGTGTTGGGTGTGTGGTGTGTGTGTGTATGTGGATGTGAGTGTGTGTGGTTGGTGTGTGTGTGTGTGTGGTGTGTGTGTGTGTGTGTGGTGGTGGTGGTGTGTGTGTTGTGTGAATGTGAGTATGGTGTTTGGTGGTGTGTGTGTGTGTGTGTGTGTGTGTATGTGTGAATGTGAGTATGTGTGTGTTGTGTGTGTGGATGTGTGTGTGTGTGTGTGTGTGTGTGTGTGTGTTGTGTGTGTGTGTGTGTGGGTGTGTGTGGGTGTGGTGTGTGTGTGTTGGTTGTGTGTTGTGTGAATGTGAGTTGTGTGTTTGGTGTGTGTGGTGTGTGTGTGTTGTGTGTTGTGTGGTGTGTGTGTGTGTGTGTTGTGTGTTGTGGGTGTGTCTGTGTGTGTGTGTGTTTGTGTGTATGTGTGCATGTGCGTCTGTGTGTTTGGGTGTGGGTGTGTGTGTGTGTCTGTGTGTGTGTGTGTCTGTGTGTGTGTGTGGTGTGTGTGTGTGTGTGGTGTGTGTGTGTGTGTGTGTGTGGTGTGTGTCTCTGCAGCAGCCCACCAATAACCTCCTTTCTTCACGTGTGTCTGAATTAATGGTTTTGACAAGCAATTAATTTGGCGGAAATATGCAAACAAGCTCTCACACACAGATCCTCTCACACACCTCTAGCTGTGAAACATAACATGCGACGCGCTATCTTTAACTCACTGCAACTCCATTTCTCCATACAGACGTTCATCTTGCTTCAAACCCCAGGTCATTGTCGGGAAACCAAAGGGACGCAATTTAGCGTTCATCGATTACAAAATAAATTGGACTGCAAATCTTCCGTGCGTAAAAATGAATAAATGTGAAAACCGAGGAAGAAATAGATCCTTTTTGGAAACTCTGGAGGAAGGGGGTTGCACGCAAAGGCAGATTGAGATGTGAAGAGATTTAGAGACATGAAGGGAGAGACATGGAAAGGACAGAAGGAGACACTTGAAGAGTGTCAGACGTACTAATGAGCATTCATACGGGGTGGAGGAGGGAGGGTGTGAGCCAATAAGGGTTACATGATCAAGTGCTAAGGAGGTGTTTTAATATTATGAAGGTGAGAACAAGTGGAGGTGGAAACACGTTTATTTAAGGAAGTGAGGGAGTGAGGGAGTGAGGGAGTGAGGAAGTGAGGGAGTGAGGGAGTGAGGGAGTGAGTCAGCAAGATTTACTAAGTTAACAACTTGCAAAAAAAAGGGCATTTTTTCATTTGAGACATGGATTATTAAGTCTTATCGGTTTTTATGATTTATCCTTCTTCTCAGTAAGGATACAGGATCAAGTGAAGAAGGTGTATTTGAGGTGTATTTGAGGTGTATGTAGGGTGTATTTGAGATGTATTTGAGGGTGTATTTGAGGTGTATTTAAGGTGTATGTAAGGTTGTATGTGAGGTGTATTTGAGGTGTATTTAAGGTGTATGTTAAGGTTGTATGTGAGGTGTATGTAAGGTGTTATTTGAGGTGTATTTTGAGGTGTATGTAAGATGTATTTTGAGTGTATTTGAGATGTATTTGAGATGTATTGAGGTGTATGTGAGGTGTATGTGAGGTGTATGTAAGGTGTATGTGAGGTGTATGTGAGGTGTATGTAAGATGTATTTGAGGTGTATTTGAGTTGTATTTGAGGGGTATTGAGATGATTTGAGGTGTATTTGAGGGGTATTTGAGGTGTATTTGAGGTGTATTTGAGGTGTATTTAAGGTGTATGTAAGGTGTATGTGAGGTGTATTTAAGGTGTATTTGAGGTGTATTTAATTTGTATGTAAGGTGTATGTGAGGTGTATGTAAGGTGTATTTGAGGTGTATTTAATTTGTATGTAAGGTGTATGTGAGGTGTATTTGAGGTGTATTTGAGGTGTATGTAAGATGTATTTGAGGTGTATTTGAGCTGTATTTGAGGTGTATGTAAGATGTATTTGAGGTGTATTTGAGCTGTATTTGAGGGGTATTTGAGATGTATTTGAGATGTATTTGAGGTGTATGTAAGGTGTATGTAAGGTGTATTTGAGGTGTATTTAAGGTGTATTTAAGGGTATTTGAGAGTATTTGAGATGTATTTGAGGTGTATTTGAGGTGTATTTGAGGGGTATTTGAGATGTATTTGAGATGTATTTGAGGTGTATTTGAGGTGTATGTAAGGTGTATTTGAGGTGTATTTGAGGTGTATGTAAGGTGTATTTGAGGTGTATTTAAGGTGTATTTAAGGTGTATTTAAGGTGTATTTGAGGTGTATGTAAGGTGTATGTAAGGTGTATTTGAGGTGTATTTGAGGTGTATGTAAGATGTATTTGAGGTGTATTTGAGCTGTATTTGAGGGGTATTTGAGATGTATTTGAGATGTATTTGAGGTGTATGTAAGGTGTATGTAAGGTGTATTTGAGGTGTATTTAAGGTGTATTTAAGGTGTATTTGAGATGTATTTGAGATGTATTTGAGGTGTATTTGAGCTGTATTTGAGGGGTATTTGAGATGTATTTGAGATGTATTTGAGGTGTATTTGAGGTGTATGTAAGGTGTATTTGAGGTGTATTTAAGGTGTATGTAAGGTGTATTTGAGGTGTATTTAAGGTGTATGTAAGGTGTATGTGAGGTGTATTTGAGGTGTATTTGAGGGGTATTTGAGGTGTATTTGAGGTGTATTTGAGGTGTATGTGAGGTGTATGTAAGGTGTATTTGAGGGGTATTTGAGGTGTATTTAAGGTGTATTTGAGGTGTATGTGAGGTGTATGTAAGGGGTATTTGAGGTGTATTTAAGGTGTATTTGAGGTGTATTTAAGGTGTATGTGAGGTGTATTTGAGGTGTATTTAAGGTGTATTTGAAATGTATTTAAGGGGTATTTGAGATGTATTTGAGGTGTATTTGAGGTGTATGTGAGGTGTATGTGAGGTGTATGTGAGGTGTATTTGAGGTGTATTTGAGGTGTATGTGAGGTGTATGTGAGGTGTATGTGAGGTGTATGTGAGGTGTATTTGAGGGGTATTTGAGGTGTATTTGAGGTGTATTTTAGGTGTATTTGAGGTGTATATGAGGTGTATGTAAGGGGTATTTGAGGTGTATTTGAGGTGTATTTGAGGTGTATGTAAGGGGTATTTGAGGTGTATTTGAGGTGTATTTGAGGTTTGTTTGAGGTGTATTTAAGGGGTATTTGAGGTGTATTTGAGGTGTATTTGAGGTATTTGAAATGTATTTGAGGTGTATTTGAGATGTATTTGAAGTGTATTGGAGGTGTTCTAAAAAACAGTGATTTGAGTTAAACAGAGAGTGATGCAAACCTGGAGGTGCAAAAGCGGAGTCCACAAAGCAATAATGGTGACAATTTTTACTCAACTCTTATACATCGTATTTTTTTACGAGGGGCAATAAAGTAGAAGATAAACCATATATAACAAATACAATAATCGTTCACCTCATGATACAGTATGTACCTTTTTAGGATACTTATTCCGACGGATTTTCATGTGTAACAGGGAGAATGAGTTAGTTAAATTATGCAAAGTTGCAGTACGTACACACACACACACACACACACACACACACACACACACACACACACACACACACACACACACACACACACACCCTAAGGCCTCAAAATCATGTGCTTTGTTTGCACCCAAAGCAATAGAATGGCATTTTGCGAAAAAACAAAGGTCACTAGTCAGTATAAGGGTGGATGGCGATCAATGCTGCGACACATTGTAACTAAGGATCATTAATGTGTTTTGGAACATGCAAATATATTTAAGAACAGTTTAGGATGGGAAGCAAGAAGAAAAATGAGACTGGATGAACCAAAAACCGACTGAGAGCTATGATATCTTAACGGAATGAAGCAAAGCAGAAGTTTGGATGGATGGATAAATAAAAAGCAGACAAAGTTTGAAAGGAATACTGGAAAGAGATGAGAAATAAAAAAGTAACACCATAGGGATGTCGTGACTAACACAAGTAGACAGCATACAGAGGGGAGATAGATAAGAGCAGAGAGAAACTGGATGTTCTGAGAAAAGCAGGAAGACAGATGAGTGCAGACGGCTCGATGGACGCCAGATAAAAACACATCGATTTTAAGCAGAAGGCAAACATGGACAAGAATTAGTGCAGACTAAGACAGATGAAGAAGACATGTTGGACGTATGAATTGTCGTTCGCACAGAGCCTGAGACGAGCAAAATAAAAAAAGGAATGATAGAAATAGAAATAGACAACTAAAAAGAGTGATGTCAAACCAAAGAAGGTGTAGGTGTTGTTCTCTGAGTGTTTAGCTTTTTCAAGAGAAATGTAGACTCTTAGTATCGCTTAAAGGTTTGCTGCTCGTTTATCATGTGTATAATCTTGGTAGACAACGTTAAAACATATGGTCTGGATCCGCACCAGTCTGGTTTTCAAGGCAGGTCACTCCACAGAAACTGCCCTCCTTGCTGTCACTGAGGAACTGCACACTGCCAAAGCAGCATCCCTCTCCTCTGTCATCATCCTGTTGGACCTGTCTGCTGCATTCGACATGGTGAACCATCAGATCCTCCTTCGCACTCTCCAAGAACTTGAGTTTCAGGCTCTGCACTTTCCCTCCTCGCCTCATACCTCAAAGACCGTACCTACAGGGTAACTTGGAGAGGGTCCGAGTCCGACCCTTGTCAATTAACTACAGGGGTCCCTCAGGGCTCTGTTCTTGGTCCCCTCCTCTTCTCCCTGTACACAAACTCCCTCAGATAAAAGCGTCAGCTAAATGCAATGTAATGTAATGTAATGGTCTAAAGTCGAGGCAATACTTTATAGTCATTGTTGTCATTTCAAATATGGCTTTTCACAATAACATTTTTATAAAGAGATCATTTTATTCTTTTTTGTGTCATTTAGGTCTGAGAATACGTTAATGTGTCAAGTTATATTAATTAATTATTGTATTTTGCCAACAAGAGAGAAACTCTGGAGGGAAAACAGGGATTTTAGCATCTGCAGACCATTTACATGCACTAAATTATATGCGGAACACACTATGACCAAAGGGAAAAACGCACAATAGGGCCTCTTTAAGATTTAAACAAACGTCATACGATGTTAGAAGCAAGTAAGAAAGTAGAGACTTAAAGGGGACCTATCACGCAAATGCACTTTGTGATGTCTTTTCTACATAAACATGTGTCCCCGGTGCGTCGGGGAACTCACGCAGCGTCAGAAAATAAAACCCTCTCTTTTCCTCCGTACCCAAATCTTTTAAAAACGGGGGAACAACGAGCGGATACAAGTTTGCTGCCGATCTGACGTCAAATCGGCGACGGACCCACAGAGAGCTGCTATCCAGAAACAATGCCTGACGTGTTTCTGGACATAATCTCGTCTTTGTTCACATTAGCATCGCTAACACTCAGAGCTAACCTGTGCTGGAGAGCACATGTGTTTAAAAAGCAGGAAATAAAGAAAGAACTCACCTTGTGATAAACCTGCAAGAGAGAAAGCATTTGAGCTCCATACTGTTTCAGACATAAACCTTGATGTGGTTTAGAACAGGATGGCGTTTTATTACAGCAGAATTTAACTTTATCTCCGGTAGAATTCTGATCAGGCATTAGCTCCGCCCTCCCCAAAAACACAACATATCCTTTTCATATCATCCTGACAGGAGCAGAGGGATAACTACCAACAGAAATGTTTTAATTTAGTGGCAACACACATCCATTACAGCAGATTCATGTTTCAAAGATGCAAGAAGACCAACTCAGAACCTTTTGACTAGAACTAAAGTCTGAGAGTCCAGAATAATTGTGAACGTTTTGAGAGACACATCCCCAAGGTTATTTACTGAAGACAATTCATAATTCATATCACAAACACATAAAGAACTTTGTTTCATGCAGGGTGTGCTGCTAGCGTGGCTGCGGAGAACTCATGGGGAGATCTAAATATTTAATTGGCAGTTTAATTTAGATTAGAGTTCACGAATGATTCAACGCTTTGCAGAAAACACAGGGTGACATTGGGAGGGGCTGTGTCTTTGTTTGTGTCTTTAAACCTTTTGTTTTGGGCTAATGTTCACTTCCATTACTGTCTTACTGTTACATGCGTCTGAAGTACACTTGGATAAATAGTCCTATATCTTCCTTTTTTGGATTTAAACATGTCTACTCAAATAATATTCACATAATCAACCCAAAATCTGAGCACATGTGATTCTGTGAAGCCGCTTATATTCTTTATTCTCATCCAAATGCATTTTACCCATGGCCAGAAATGAGTAAAGAAAAGTCAGATTTCATAGAAGTCTATGAAAAGAAATTGATGTTGATGTTCTAACTCGCTAATACATGAACAATCTCTATGCTATTCCAACCTTTTTACCCCTGTTTTAATCCCTTATTTGGGCAATTATTCCTCAAGGACACAGACATTCAATGCCTTATTATCAAAGTTGTGAATACGTTCGACAAAAACCTACAAAATCCTGTTAAAAAAAACATAATTTCAAATTCAAACTCACCCCCAATAGAGTTTATAATGAACATGAACAAATTGCTAAATTCACCTCATGGCAAAAGTCTTAGTGAACGTATGCTGCCATTCTCTTATTGTTGACATGAAGACACATGACCTGAGGACTTCACTACTTCTCCAGTGAGGGTGTTTCTCAATGTCGAGGAAAGCTGCTCCAGAGTCACTATTTCAAGCATACTACGTCATCGAGTGCCGCCGAAGGACTGTTCCAATCTCCAGCATACTTGGAATTCTACCGAGCCCGGCGTACTTCGTTTTGAAGACATTTCGAGGTTGCACATGTGTAGACTCCGCGGTTTTAAAATCCCCACAATGCTTTGCGCACGGACCAATTTGCCCCAATCTGTGGCGGAAAATGTAAGGCGGGGCCTCTCACATGACGCACACCTGCACACTTGCTCGCCTGTTCCATTCTTCGTTTTCCGAATGCCAGGAAGCATACTTGCCTCGCTTCTGAAGCAAGTGACTCGGAAGACATGTGCTACCAAGCAAGCGTACTCGACATTGAGAAACACCCAGACCGTTTTCTCAATCGCGAGGATGCTGGCTTGGTAGTCGTGTACTTCCAAGTCACATCCTTCAGAAACAAAGCAAGTATGCTTCCAAGCCACGGCTTCGGAAAACGAAGAAGAATGGAACAGGCTAACAAGTGTGCCACTCTCTCTAACGGTTTCAACATAAACTGTACTGAAAATAAATACCTCACGATGTCTATCTGATTATGAACTTGCTTTTCTTTCACGGACAACCATTTTTGGTGATAACAAACTAACAAAGTAACATATTTACCAACACATGTTCTACGCCACTATACTTACATTTAAATGTGTGCTGCGTCGGTTCAGCCATTCTCCGCAAGTGTTTTTGAAATTGGTCCGTGCGCAAAGCATTGTGGGGATTTTAAGGACGCAAAGTCTACCCATGTGCAGCCTCGAAATGTCCCCCAAACCAAGGACGCGGCCTCGTGGAATTCCAAGTATGCTGGAGGTTGGAACAGTCCTTCGGCGGCACTCGATGACGTAGCATCCTTGAAATATTGGCTTGGAAACCAGTTTCTCCTCGAGATTGAGAAACGGCCACTGTCTCTCATGAAATAAAGTGCATCCATTTAATACTTCCCCAAATGACTGTTTCGCAATAATACGGAAACCATTTCAGGGTTAAATGTGTGTCGATAACATAACTAAACAAGTTGCTAGGGTCACATCAAGCCGACACAGAGCCACATTCATATTTATCTGGTGTTGATTTGCTGTCTGTTTGTGCAGGTAGGGTTACAAAGCTTGTTTTCTTATGGCGCGTTTCCACTTGCTCGGCCTCGCTCGGTTTGGTTCGGCCTTATTAGGCCCGGCTCACTTTAATGCTGCGCTTCCATTACAGTTTAGGAACTGGGGTAGTTACTATAGTAACGCAGTGTAGGCGGAGCCGTGACGTCATCTTCAATGAGTGCCCCAGAAAAACAACACAGCCGTTAGCTGTTAGCACTCAGAGCTCACAGCTCCTCATATCTGTTCAGAAACTAGACAGAAGTGAAACAAGTACAAACCACAGACTGCCTGTGTCATGGAGAATACAGTCGCTGCTTTATTTATGTCTGTAGGCCGTTGCTGTGAGTGTGGACGGTCGGAGCATATATAACGTTAGCTTAGCCAATCTCCATTCAGAAAACACGCATTTTAAAAGGGTGTGTCAAAGCAGACTTGTCAAAGCATTAATTCATGGTTCTTACTAACCGGTATCAGGATGTTGTTACTTCGGCATCATTTAGAAACGTGTATTACAATTAAATCACGGTCAATGTTCATCTTGTTGTAGTTGTAGCTCCCTTGCCAGCGATTCTCTCTCTAGTTTAGCATACTCAGCCCGACTCAGCCTGGTTGTTCCTGGCCCTAGAACCACGATTTTATGGGGCCTGAAAAACTGTGAATTAGGACCCGCTAGCCGGTACTAGGCCAAGTGGAAACGCAACCAAAAACGGGCCCTGCACGGCTCGGCACGCTTAAAGCGAGCTACCCGCTGCAGTGGAAACACGCCATTAGTATAACTACGTGGAAACACAGTTAATAAGAGTGTTGACACTGAAGTAAATGTGCTGCTAAACTGAAATAATGAGCTGAAAGAGTCTGAACAGCTCTGATGCCTCTGTTAGCGACCCCTTTGCAGTACACACTGCTTTTTTAATCAACTAATGGTTCCTACTGTAGCTAACAATCCCCAGCTTGCACACTGTCAAATCCAATTCCAGCATATGTTTGGGCGGTGGTAGAAATGTTAAAACAGTTTCCTCCTCTGGAAAGTCCCAAAGCTCATGAAATACAGTAATTGAAGAACAATGGCAGTCTTTGTACTTCTTAAAGGAACACAGTAAACTCTCCCTGGGAGTTGCAACGTTCCTGTTTTCTGAGTTGAACTTAATCTAAATGCCCATATTACAAATTGAACTTTTAGTTATTTTTCATACTTTGTGGGGGATTTCTCGCGTATCAAAGCATCCTTCAAACGGAGCCTCTCAAGTGTAGATGCTTTCATGGTGTTCCCTGTAGGCCGCGCTGTCATTTGAAGCTGGAAGCAGAGCATCCTCACCGTTTGCAGCGGTTCAAATCCCGCCTCCTGCTGCGATGTGTGTTTTTCCCCTGCTCAGCTTCTTTAGAGCACCGTGGAACCGTCGAATCATCCGTACGGGTGCTGGATTGCCTGCTCTCCGTTTGAAAGAGAAATACTTTCATGAAGCCAATGTTGTATTCTGAAAGTGTGGGGTGTTCACATATCTGAAGAGCAGTTTGTGTACCACGGAAATAGAAAAGAACGTCTCCTGAATCAACAGCCTGGAACAGGATGGTGGATGGCAGGAAATGCTGTTTTACACACAACAGCTAGTGGATCTGAAACCTTAGACAATAGGCGCATTCACACTGCAGTACTTTTCCCACAAAGGTTCATGTGAACTATTTTATCGCGTTCACACCAAAAAGAGCCGGTACTAAAATTAGTTCATGTGAACCTTTTTACCCCCTCGAAAGTCCCTGCTAGAGAGCAGGGACTTTCGAGCGGCTCTCTTGTGAGAAAAGAGCTATATTTGTGATTGGCTGGGCGGATTGCAAACCACGCCCCGTAAAACTTCCAAAAAGTTTTGTGAAGCCGCCATTTTATTATCCTCTCATTAGCATTATTAGCATTAGCATTCGCCCAGCGCAGAAACGCAGAGAGACTAACTTATGGCAACACAAAATAAAACATGGGAGCGGTGGAGATGAGGAGGTGTCGGCGTTCTGGCGATTTACTCGGAAGGCTTCAGTAGAAGCTGCTGGGAGTCCCAGCAGCTTCTACTGAAGTCCTCTTACAACTCCGGGGACTTCCGGACGGGGACTTTGGGCGGCAGTATCCGCCGTGAAGTTGTTTGCAGCCTGCCAGTAAACCCAAAGCAGAAGAAGAAGAAGTGAAGTCAGCGGCTTCATTTGCCTAATCCTCCCCCAGGGACTTTTTCCGGTGTGAACGCGATCTGAACTTAGTTCATGCGAACTAAAGAGTTCGCATGAACTAAGTTCACATGAACCTTTGTGGGAAAAGTACTGCGGTGTGAATGCGCCTACTCAAGACATAACCAACACCAAATAGAAACACAGACACACTGCTGATTGAAGGAATTATTATATTGTTATGCAGCAGTATAAGATTCTCTAATGAACCAGTGAAAACGTTGTCATGTTGCCGTTGTTCAGCATGGAAACATTCATTAGCTAACAATGACATTATTGTTCTATTGATATAAAGGGAGGTCAGGTACTCTTTAAAACAGCTGCTAGTTATGGGTACTTTTTACTGAAGTACATTTCAAAGCCTCTTTACTTTGACTTGAGTAAAGAAGTTTAGTCAGTACTTCTACTTTCACCAGAGTATTTTTAAACATGAGTATCTGTACTTCTACTTGAGTAAAGGATGTGTGTACTTTTGCTATCTCTGGAGATATAACAAAATAGAAACACAGACTGATTGAAGGAATTATTATATTATTGTACAACACTATAAGAGCCAGAATACTTTCGTCAAGTCCACCGAGAGTATATGTGTCTGTCTAAAGAATAACTTGTTTTTAGTTTACACAGCAACTATACCTTTGGACCTTTTACAACACATGTTACAAGACCCTATGCTCAATATGTTACACATTCATGGTCTCTTTAAATAAACTAAAGGATGAAACTCAAGAGCATGGCTTACAACACATGATCAGATCATATCAATTTACTGCAACACTAGCTTGTTCCTCCTCCTTTGATTTCTTTAGCCTGCTGAGTTGCTAATTGGAAGGCTAATTGCATGTTTAAGCTCTGCACTGGGTTGAAATGATACCATCAAATATATTGTTTTGAGAAAAGGCACACAGAGCCCCACCACGGAGGTCTACCCTGCGTGCAAACTGTAAACATTTACTACAACATAACATCAAACACAGAATACACTCGCGTTGGCTTTGTTTGCTGAAGCAACATGCGTCGTGCTCTCCAGATCTCACTATGAGGACAACACGGATGAATAATGTATCGATGTTTTCGCTCCGTCTCCAAGGCTTTTACGCTTTAAGATCTGCTTTTGTAATATACAGAACACAGTCAGCAGCAAACGCCCAGAGCTTCATTTTTAATGCATACTGTATAGTCCTGTTGTTCAGTGCTTTGTTCTGCTCATGCATGGGACATTGTGTCCTGCGGTAACAAGTATAGCATCTTATATAAACTGCAGCAGGCAAAAAACTGTGCACGTGTCAACTCAGTTTTCCCATAACCCCCCTCTGCTATTACTAATAAGCTAATGGTGGGTCACAAATAACGGTAACACGTATAGTAACTTATGCCAAGTCTCAAATATGACACAAACTGCAGCAAACTAGAAATCTTGCACCTGTCAACTCAGTCTCAACATTGACAGTTTCCCAGAACCCCCCTCTCCTATAAGCTCATGGGTGGGTCACAAAAATCTGTTTCAAGTATAGTAACTTATAACAAGTCTCAAATATGATGTAGCTTAACATCTTGCACTTGTCAACGTTGACAGTTTTCCCAGAAACACCCCCCTCTGCTATTACTAATAAGCTTATTGAGTCTCAATACATGTCCCATCTGATTGGACGTAGATTTACTGCTCCTGCGTTCTCATGTCTTTCAATGATTGACTGTTTGTCAAACGGCTGACTGACCAACTGAAAGGCCGTGTCACAGGGCATGGAGCATTGATCCTGATGACTGACACACTTTAACACAGAGTTTCAGAGGCAGACCGGATACTGAGAGAGAGCCTCAGACAGACTCAATTCATTTCAGATCCATTTCCCAATTCCAAAGAGCACTGGCTGCCGTCTCCGGCCTGCTCGGGGCCTTTGACTTCTGAGAAGAGAGCAACATGATTCAATCCCACCTTTCCCCCCCTCCGTCTTTTCTCCTGTGGTCCTGAACATGTCGGCTTTATCAGAAACTTATGTGGCGTTCAGGGTCTGTGGGAGAGGCGGCTTTTTCTTTTACACGTTGGCCATAGATGACGATTCTCTCATTGCTTCATCGTGTCTTCTGTTGCTCTATTTGCTCTTCCTTTATCATGCTAAATTAATAATTGTTTTTCAAAGCCAGAGGTTTGGTATATAGAGGAAATAAATGGTGCCTCCGATGGAAAAAAGGCTCCACTCTAAAACTAAACTATGAATATGAAATATCATGTGAGCTTTTTTTGTCCAAAAATAGGCTTTTTAATAGCTTTAGTGCTGTATGGTGGGAATGCGTGTGTGTGTGTGTGTGTGTGTGTGTGTGTGTGTGTACATGATGTGTGTGTGTGTGTGTGTGTGTGTGTGTGTGTGTGTGTGTGTGAGAGAAAGACTGTACCACCAGTGAGAAATATGAGAACTGTGAGATGGCAGAGATACAGATAAAGCTTCTCATGTTCTGCACGAGACAGCATAATGGAGAATATTCAATTTCGTCTTATCAGGTATTTTTTCCGTGTGTGGTGTGTGTGGTTCATACATGCAGTGTGTCTCTATGGCAGAGTTTGAGTGCACAAACGTGAGTATCTGACCCAAGCCTTTGTTCCATAAGAGACACTTATTGATAACGTCTGGAGATAATGTGCCTCTCAGACGCAGGAAGAGCTCATTAATTAAGAGTCTCTTATTATTATCAGCCAATGATGAAGCAGCTTCAGTCGATGGCACCACCTGGAACAATGAGTTCAGTTACAATAGCTCTGGTATATTTGACTGTCATTCCAGTGAATTCACTTGAATTATTGAACTTTGTTGTCCTTTCATTTATTGCTGGATTAGTGGTAACAATAGACTTCAGTTTTCACCCATCTGGTATGCTCCAAAGATAAATCCTAGTGCAGTGGGATTGTGATTCAATCTGCAAGTACAGTAGTTGGGACTATCGAGGAAGACATCTCTAATGTAAAATGTGTTCAAGATCATTTAGTAGAGCAATTACCCCCGCACGTATTTAACCGGTGGTTCCTTTTTTTTCGTCGCTTTCAGTGGGACTCAGTATCATTTTTAATGTAATAATAACCATGTGTTCATATTGAATTCGGGGTATAGCAAAGCACAGGGTTGACTTGCCTTCATTTACCAGAATACATTTTGATTAACCAGATGTGGTCCGGCACATTTCACCCCGATACTGAATTTTACAACTTTCTGTCAACAATGATACTAACACAAATATCATAATAGGAATATAGTAACAATTCAATTGTAAAGCTTATTCATTTAAAGAGTATGGAGGACATGACCTCCATCTTTAATCTTCCATTAGGATTTGAAAGAATGATTAAGGTCGCATTCACACCTAATTGTTACATTTTTCAGAAGGTTCGGTTTGCGTTCACACGGGCAAAACTCAAACGGACTATAAACTTTAAACACAAGTCATGTGCACGGAAATGCTGTTCACCCATTGGTCAGACATTAAGGGGGTAAAAACGCAAATATTTCTACCGGAGCCTCCGCCATGGAGCATCGTCACTTTCAGCAGGTTATTCTCATGCTGCTGTTAACCTGGAGATCAACAGACACTAGCGGCCCGCGCATATGATTATATAATCAGACAACGTCCGTTAAAAAACATTATAACACAATGAGAGACGCTCTGCAGTCAGGAGGGGTTTCATGTATAGTTGACGGAGAATGTTTACTTTACATGACACTGTTCAACACTTCATTCTGCTTCACTCTTTAACTAAACAACTGCGAATGTCTTCAAAATATTTAGCGAAAGAGTCTTTCGCTAAAGACTTTGAAGACATCTGTGTTCTTGTGATGTGTAAATACTACGCTTCCTATGTTTTTGATTGAATGATTGATTGATTGATTGCTCGGTAGCACTTGGGCTGGCTGGGACTTGAACTGTTGACCTTCCAGTTACCAAGCCAAGTCCCTATCGACTTCGCCACCACCACCCCAGTGGGGACTGCGTTCACACCAGCGATGAACCGCTCCAGAGTTCACTAGCAAGCGGTCCAAGAGCACCTATTTTAGGCGGACCAGAGTCCGGTTGTTTAGTTCACTTCAGTGGTCTCGGACTGCGTTCATACCGACCCAAACGAACCGCACCAAGCGGCTAAACGCACCAGGGTTCGATTCAACCGGACTATACAAGCCGGCTGGTGCGAACGCGACCTTAGAAAACATTTAGAAACCAAACAGAATATCTTGTAAGTCCATTTTCTTTTGTATGTTTCTTTAAGCTTTTCATGCCATTATTAGTGTTTCATTGATGTGTGATCCATCTATCAGCTCTTCACACAATAGTTATCATCTTCTTCATCTCTTGTTCATTCTGGAAGATAGAAGAGGGAGATCCTAAGAGACACAGACCGACAAAAGAAAGATAAAGAGATGGGAACTTTTAGATTCATTTTTAGAAACAGAATGTGTCGAAACGCCTGAAAACCTATATCCAAAACTCATGCTATCAAATCTTTACAGCAATTTCCCAAATCGAGACACCTGGGGAAACAAATCCTCCGTAGAAATGAAATGGATTGATGCTTCTGTGTTTGTTTTGCCTCCCGATGCGTAATTTCTTCCAGTGATTTTCCACACCAGCAAGCCGCGGCCCCTGAAATCATTGTCTCCTCGCCGTCAGCATATACATAATCTTCAGACAGTGGCGGTGCAAATTAAACACACCTGAATGGATTTTAAAATGGATATCTCCTGCAGAACCTCTCATGAAAGCTAAACAATGTTGTGTCAATTGATCCGGACGTGTGTGTGGATTTAAATAGAGAAATCTGAATGGGATCATTTGTTGATGTGGGATTCGATTAGTTTCAGCAGTCCAGTGTCTGCATGTCCTGTTTCACTGACCTTTCTCAATCCAAGCTGTTTTCCAATTGGATGTAAACTTTTGCTCGTATGCAAACTTCTCTGATTTCTGTTGTGATACCTCAACACAGTGGAAAAAGGTAAAGTAATTAATGATACTTAAAGTTAAATATTAAATATTAGAGATAGTACCAAGTAGCAACCCACTGCTTCTATACCGCTGATTTGAGGTCAGATGTGTTGAAGTCTATGAGAAAAGGACTCTCACTGGATTGGGGGCGGTGGTGGCGAAGTCGATAGGGACTTGGCTTGGCAACTGGAAGGTCACCAGTTCAAGTGCTACCGAGGTGTCCCTGAGCAAGGCAGCGTTCCCTACACTGCTCCCTGGGCGCCGTTCAAAATGGCAGCACACTGCTCCTAACACAGCATGGGTCAAATGCAGAGAAACAATTTCCCCACGGGGATTAATAAAGTATATATAAAACAAAAAATTAGTTTTAAGACTTCTTCATCACCATGATTTCGTGAATTATCGTACACAAAAATAGTAAAATATCCAATAGATGTTTAAGGGAGTGGCAACCCATTGACAAGCTGACATTTTGTTGTCTTGTGTGCTTCATGTTTTTTACCTACCAGATTGGACATATTCTGCTCTTCTTACTGCCTCTGCCCTGTATCTGCAACATTCATGAATAAACATTCACTGAACTTCAATCATTGGTCCTCGGTCTTGCTCTGTAGTGAAATCGAATGCAGCGTGAGTCTAATACAACCTCCATGTTCCCTTCAGCCGGCAGATAAGTGTATTCTTCACGCCATCTGTGAGAATGACAAATCACTGAGAGATCCAGAGCCTCAGGTCGAGGAGAGAAAGTCTCTCGTCCAGCTCTGAGTCTGCATGTTGAACCACCTCATGAACCTTCTGCAGAGCCAGGGCAGGTCAATTATTTACAGGTTATCTCAAATAACACACTCCAGACAGTGTGCCTTGCCAACCAAGCTAACACGCTAACAGTAGAACTCTTATATTAAGTTTGTTATGTAACTTAAGCTTGAGATGTAACAGAGTGGTGCAGTGATGATGTATTTTGTGAGCCAACCCAAAATTACTGTAGCATCGCAAGGGTGTCTCGTCAAAAGCATTGGGATTGTATTTCATTGGATTTCAGCAAATTGCAGAACATAAGCTTTGTGGCACTTTTATGATAATGTACTCAAAACGTTTTGTTCTGCTCCACTTTGGGATCTTTTAAGCGTCATTGAGATAAAAATGCAGTAATACAATAAAGAAAAGGCGGTAAAGGCAAACTTGTGTTGGCGTGATGACAGTGCATTTAGACACTTCTTGAATCTTCCGGGTTTAACGAGTGGAGTATTCACTGACGTATTTTATGTCTTTGAGACGAGGGAACTGGAAGTGATGATAAGTTCTATATCACATGACTCAGTCGAATATGGATATAAGATCATGTGGTGCTCGAGAAAGTCTTGTCTTAGTTTGACCTGGACTCTTAGTTGGTTGCTCTGAGCATTCATTATTGACCTGGATGGTTTCAGATGGAGTTCGGACAAAGCCAGTTTGTCTTTTCTCCTAAAGAACAATATGATTCTGCTCGGTGTGATCACCATATAGTTTAGTTTCCAGCAGTGTGAACCCAGAAATGTTGAGTACACCAAAGTTAGGAGTTATAGTACGGGTCCCCAGAACATAGAAACTGCCAGATGCTAACTTGCATATGTTGCGAAAATTGCACAAATGACAAATAAGTTGCATACATTAACATTAGCAGACAATAGTTACAAAATGGCCGATTTCTGTCATTTTCAGGATCAGAGATTGTAGTTTTAATCAGAAAACGGCCATCAATCTTTGCTGGGGCTGATTTGAAGTTTTAGGGAACAAAAAACAGTCATTTTTGGTCCTGAAAAATGTCAGAAATGTATTCAACCTTCTCAACATACCTCAAAAACACACACCAAATTGGCCTAAGGTCGCCAATTAGCATGGCCAGCAATGTGTGCTTGAGACCCATGCTATACATTTCTAACATAACACTTTTGGGTACTCAACATTTCTGGTTTCACACTGCTGGCCTCTAGACTACAAAGCCTGTTTGTCTTTGCTTCAGAGAACAATATGGACGCTGTGCTCTGTGTGATCACCATATGTTAATAGTTCCTCTGTCAATGACTGACAAGGTCGTCTCCAAAGACAGACGGAGGCTCACATGTTCTGCTGTCACTGTGATGGATCTCCTCCACATGCCACCTCCCTCAGTGGGCCAGGAGGAAACGCAAGGTGTGTGTGTGGGGTGTGTGTGTGTGTGTGGTGTGTGTGTGTGTGTGTGTGTGTTGTGTGTGTGTGTGTGTGTGTACACTCAGGGGTATAAGTCAGGAGATGAAAGGGGACTAGGAAGAGCACAGAAGAGATGGAGAGGGGAAAAGTAAGATAGCATCTGGTGGATATTTTATATACTCGTTTAGATGCTAAGGATTATGTGTACATACAGTACAATATGTTTACCCATGGGAGAGATTAAAGAAGCGTTAACCTTATGGTGTTTGTGTGACTATGTGACAGAATCTGTTGCAATTCACTGCATGACTGGAACATGGGATGGGAAAGAAAAGATAGGCTTTAAATGCATATTGAATCCAGAATGACGAGTGAAACAGAAGATGTATTGACAAACTGACAAGCCAAACAGAGACATAAAGACACTGACATATGGAAATGTACAAAGAAACTAAATAAGATGAGGTGCACAGAGGGAGAAGTGCACACAGAGATGTCATTTTGGTTTTCATAAAATACTTTGCTTAGTCAGCCGCGCCCAGTCAGACTCCATCCTGAGGACTCGTTTCTCGTCTAGAAGTCTACGTAAGAAAATAAATCAGCAGAAGTTAAGAGGAGAACGTGACTCAGCAGTTTCCCCAAAGTCCCAAACCTCATTAACACCATTTGAATTGGCTGTAGATGTAAAACAAAGTTTCTCCTCGTTTGAACTCGGGATAATCTCTGGAGAATCAGGTCTCTGTTGTTCTGGGGCTCCTCGAACACATCGAGCTCAAAACCGGAGATCTGTGTCTGTCAGAAGTGTTTTACTAACTGGAAATACTCTGTTTCATTTGGACGAGGGGTTGGTGCCTTGGGTAGCTGAGCTGAAGGCTTCTCATGAGGCATACTTAACCATAGTCACGTTTATAATCTGGTCATAAACAAGTCTCATGTTGTAGGGTAGGGTTAGGGTTAGTGTTAGGGTTGGGGTTAGGGTTAGGGTTAGGGTTGGGGGTTAGGGTTAGGGTTAGTGTTAGGGTTGGGGTTGGGGTTAGTGTTAGGGTTAGGGTTAGGGTTAGTGTTAGGGTTGGGGTTAGGTTAGGGTTAGGGTTAGGTTTAGTGTTAGGGTTAGGGTTGGGGTTAGGGTTAGGGTTAGTGTTAGGGTTGGGGTTAGTGTTAGGGTTTAGGGTTAGGGTTAGGGTTAGGGTTAGTGTTAGGGTTAGGGTTAGAGTCATGTCTTCGTCTTGTATCTTGGCTATTAACATTTTAAAAAAGTATTCCATTAAGAGTCTTTAGCAAGCATACTTACAATAGTTTTTCTTATTTAAGGAGAATATATGGTGCGTTTCTTGTTGTTCTGAGTTTGTTTTGTTATGTTTAGTGCACTTATTGTAGGGCATAGCTAAAGTAAACGAGAAGTAATGTCTCTTACATTTGTTTCTCATGATTTTGGGTGTTTGCTCCGATATCCGTCAAATCTCAAGTTGGAGATGTTTATTGGACTTTTCATGTAATGTTTATTATCTTCTGGTTTGTGCACCAAAGCATACTACTTGATCGTGATGCTATTTAAATATCTATGTCCTTGTTTCTCGTCTTAATACTTGTCCGTGTTGATGTTGAAAATGCACTGCTATGTTGCAAGAAATTGTCAGACTTAATCTGACCATAAAGTGTAATTTTATCGTTTAATATTTACCTGAGATGCATTTTAATAATGATGAAAATGTGATTTAAAGATCGATTTAACTGGAATGAAACTGAGTTCTGCAGGTTCCTCTTCACAGACGGTAACAAAATATACTTTAAAACATATGTTTACCAGTGAACATAAATACCTTAAATGTGAACTTGTGTCCAGAGAAACTACAGCGAGAACTATTTGAACAATAAACAATGACAACAGAGAATCGCATGCTAATCCTAAACGTCAAGAGGAGTCATAAAGAAAGCGTGACGTGAGGTACGAGATGGAAATGGTGATTTATTTTTCATTCAAATAACTTTTTGACAGCTAGAGTTTGAATGAATCATATGCCGCTCAATAATAAGCAGTCTGGCCTCTCAGTGGCTATTATCG
Organism: Harpagifer antarcticus; assembly: GCA_902827135.1. Classification (NCBI taxonomy): domain Eukaryota; kingdom Metazoa; phylum Chordata; class Actinopteri; order Perciformes; family Harpagiferidae; genus Harpagifer; species Harpagifer antarcticus. The sequence continues at coordinate 75,889 of CADEHL010001276.1, read as the reverse complement.
CTGCAATGGGAGATTTTTCCGCCCAATTACACATGAAGTGTTCTGGTCCGGCTGGTTTGACCTCGCTCTCATGAAGCACTCTCCCAAGTGTTGAAGTTATAAATAAGATTTCTGCAGAACAATACTTTCTCGTCAGCTGTGCCTCACACTTTGGTTTTGCCTCTTAACCACGCTGTGTTTTCCCTCCAAATCCTCGCTCTTCCACAAATCCCCGACAAGATGTCTGGCCTGCTCTCCTCTCCTGAGCCGAGCGTCGTTGCAGCTTCAGAGAGCAAACAAAGACGTGTTTCGTGAGTGTCTTGTGTGAGTGTCTTGTGTGTGTGTCTTGTGTGTGTCTTGTTGTGTCTTGTGTGTGTGTCTTGTGTGTGTCTTGTGTGTGTGTGTCTTTGTGTATGTGTTTCATGTTGTGTTTCATGTGTGTCTTGTATGCTTGTGTGTACACGTTTGTGTGTTTGGGTATCACACTGCTTCTGCTCTGGCAATGAAGTTGTATTGATTGAGAGAGAGTGTGCTCTGGGCACCGCTACCTTTTGATTTATAAGTCTGTTGAAGAAGCCCAGGAAGAAGAAGTAAATATAAAAAGTGAATGAATGATAGATGGAGAGAGAGATAGCAGAGGTTATATAAAGGAACACGAAAGTGGAAAAGCGATGGATTGAGAAAGGAGAAGAAAGGAAGTAGAAGGATCCAAGTTCTCCTAACTTTTGCCTGTTGGTGGGAAGTGCTGCAGCGAGGCAGGTGGTGGAGCTGGAGACGTTTTCACTGCTTGAGTATCTTTTATTCGGCCCTCAGGCTGCAGCATTATGCCGCTATGTTTGAGACTTGATGTTACGCGTTTTATAGAATTTGGACCCCATGGAAAACAGATTTACTCGCTGTCATGTTTTGTTTTTACACTCGCATTGTTGTTGAGGCGAGCCCAGGAGGAAACTGTAACAGCTGTTATGAATATTGTTTATTTACTGCCGATTGACTCCAAATTAAGGCTTTAATATCCGTGCAGATGTGGCACACAAACAATGGAGATAAAGAGTGCAGGATACTGAACACAATCGAGGTGTAAAGTGTCCGTTCTGATATCTCTGTGATGCTCTGACACTTCCTTATAACTCGTACTGACCTCTCGGTGACCCGGTGGCTCTGAGAGGAACTGAAATAATCCTCTGAGTCCTCGGGGAGTCTCGTGTTAGCGGTACCACAACATGTGTGCAGGAAAGAGCTGGTCATGCTTCTGGCTGTTGCTAAGTGACAGTTTGAAGAGTAAAGCCTTTTGATGGAAACTGTACTCGCCACTGCTGAGAACAGAAGAGTGACCGTACTTTACAACCAACCAATTGCAACAAAGGTGTTATTTTTTTAGACATTTTCTTACATTTAACAACAAATGACATTCAATTATTGTATTAAGTATTTGTTTGACTTGAGCGTTTCCATGTAATGCTAGTGCTTACTTTACTTCTACATTTCACAGGCTAAAATCATATTTTTTACTCCACTACATGTATTTTGACCGTGACAATGGCCTTGTACATATACACTGAACAAAAATATAAACGCAACACTTTTGTTTTTGCTCCCATTTTTCATGAGATGAACTCAAAGATCTAAAACATTTTCTATAACACAAAATAACCATTTCTCTCAAACATTGTTCACAAATCTGAAAAACTCTGTGATAGTGAGCACTTCTCCTTTGCCGAGATAATCCATCCCACCTCACAGGTGTGGCATATCAAGATGCTGATTAGACAGCATGGTTATTGCACAGGTGTGCCTTAGGCTGGCCACAATAAAAGGCCACTCTGAAACATGCAGGTTTGCTTTATTGGGGGGGGTCTGGGGGGGTCCCAAAACCAGTCAGTATCTGGTGTGAGAGGTAGGGGTAGGGTTAGGGGTAGGGTAATGTTGTGAATCGAGTGGCCCATGGTGGTGGTGGGGTTATGGTATGGGCAGGCGTATGTAATGGACGACGAACACAGGCCACTCGATTCACAACATTACCCTAACCCTACCCCTACCCCTACCCCTACCCCTAACCCTCACACCAGATACTGCCTGGTTTTCGGACACCCCCCAGACCCCCCCAATAAAGCAAAACTGCACGTTTCAGAGTGGCCTTTTATTGTGGCCAGCCTAAGGCACACCTGTGCAATAATCATGCTGTCTAATCAGCATCTTGATATGCCACACCTGTGAGGTGGGATGGATTATCTCGGCAAAGGAGAAGTGCTCACTATCACACATTCTTTCAGATTTGTGAACAATATTTGAGAGAAATGGTTATTTTGTGTAAATAGAAAATGTTTTAGATCTTTGAGTTCATCTCATGAAAAATTGGAGCAAAAACAAAAGTGTTGCGTTTATATTTTGGTTCAGTGTAATAACGTATGATATGCTGTCAGTTATAATGCAATACTGCACACCTAATCTACACAGTAAATTCAGTTGTATACTAAAATGCTCTTACATGTATAGAAACAGGAGAATATAATAACCATACCATACTGTGAAAATATGCACTATGTATGGGACATTGTACATTGTGCTTATAGTGTGTTTTGGGATCATAGTATTTGTACTTTTACCTAAGTAAATTATCTGAGTACTTCTTCCAACACTGTTGTTGATGTACATTCATGAGATGGACAAAAAAACAGCTTCACAGGAACTATGTGTAAGTGATCAACATCTTAAGCGGCCTTGTGTGATTGTTTACTAAGTTATTCTGCATGCAACTTGTAAATAACATTTTGAAAAACATAATAATAATAATGAAATATTTGCATTAAGAGATGTGGATTGTTGCAAGGAGATGCTTCATTGTAATTAGATGCTAATTGTTTGATTGAATTTAGCTAAAGGAAATTATTCAAACGCTTAAAATGCACAGAAACACCATTTTCTAAACTGTGTCTTCATAGATGAGTAATAGTTGTTCAGTGTTTCCCTCACATGCGCTCTGCAGTGCAACATGTGCGGCTAATGTAATTGCAGGAGCTGATTATGCATATATTAAAGAGTCTCCTCCACACATTGAATTAAATCTGAACCCCTCTCCTCGCTGCAGGAAGTCTCAGTCCTCTCTCTCTTTTGGTTTGATGTGATTAGAAGCCCAGAGTCATGGTGTCACCGAGCGAGGACAATCAAGCCTGTCCCAAAAGTAAAAGCTTCTTCCTCGACTTAATTAAGAACATCACTCTGCGTTCCTGCTGCTGATCACCGTGTGTGTGTGTGTGTGTGTGTGTGTGTGTGTGTGTGTGTGTGTGTGTGGTGTGTGTGTGTGTGTGTGTGTGTGTGTGTGTGTGTGTGTGTGTGTGTGTGTGTGTGTGTGTGTGTGTGTGTGTGTGTGAGTAATGTTGCTTAAGTAGAAGAGAGGAAATGCCATAAAAGAGAAAGCAGACTTGCAGGAAGGAAGCCATCATGTACGCTTTTCAGAATAAAGTATTTATTCTCGCATGTTGCCGGGAGACGTGTCTCTCTATGCAGATCAATGTGAGACAGACAGTGTGGCCGCACTGGTCGATAGAGCGAGGGATGAGTGGGCGATAATAGAAAAGCAAAGAGGGCAGAGGAGTTGAGAAGGAGAAGGGAACGAAGATGAAGGAGAGGAGATGGGATTTACAGGAATATCCCCCTCCTGATGAATAGAGGAGCAACGGCTGTTCAATGTGTGTGTCTGCATGTGCGTGTTTTTTCTGTGTGTGTGTGTGTGTGTGTGTGTGTGTGGTGTGTGAGTGTGTGTGTGTGTGTGTGGGTTTAAAATGAGAAACCCAGATTTAAAATGCTGTTTAGTTTCATCAAAATGTGCTTTTAACGAGGTCTGCATAATGAGCCCGAGAAACACTTGATAAATAGCAGGATTACGAGAAGGAAAATGTGGATTCTCAACATTTAGTTTGGAAAGGAGACACATATCGGGCTCTGAAGTTCAAGTCAAACTGGGAGCAGTAATGCATCCTAAAGTTGGGGAAACTCATCCGATGAGCAGATAAGAAGTCTGTCGAAGCAGGAAGAGCTAGTTGTTGAAATAGAGAATCTCGGTGGCTTTAATCTAAAAGTTTGACTTCTACTGACCAGTAGCACAAACTGTATGCTGCTAAAAGTTTGCTTAAGAAGCTCCTCTAGAACAGTCAGTTGTAACGGCTTACTTAAAGAAATCTTGAAACCAAATGTGCTGATGTAGTGGTACAGTGATGTATGACATGTGTGGTACTCATTATCCCTCAGTTTTGTAACTATATGTTCCCATAGCTCATGAGCTGTACATGTGCACACGCCTCATCAGAGCACAACCTCACAAAGAGTGCTAGAAATAACCTGTGTGTTTGTGTTCAACTTGAATAACATCTCCATTGAAATCCAATACATTCCAATGTAATTGATCGATGATCCTAATGTGTGTCCTAATCCTAAATCTCTCTCTAGGGCTTTAAGCAAATCTAGGTTTCAGACTGTATAAATGAATGGCTGTTCATGAGGTCGAATTAGCTTCTAAACTGACTACTTACAATCCAGACCTATATGTCGTCTCTTATCTTCAACTCCAGTCTCGCAGCAAAAATCGCTAATTGAACTGTAAACAATTAGCAGCGCCTGAAAACATGCTAGCGTTCGTTTCTCGTAAATTCAGCAGAAACCCACAGAAACATATACCGCCTTTCTTCCAGAGGGTTATCAACATTCAAGGTTCAAGGCTTTATTGTCATGTGCTCAGCAGCTACCGTGAAGATATGTCAATGACAAACTGAAGTCCCAGGCTCCTCCAACAGAGCAACATGAATATAGATAGGACATCAAACAAATAAACCAATAACAAAGTGAAATAAATAACAGAATAGAAACACAATTGTGCGAGAGAATATTGCGAGGTGTGCAAGTAAATAGAAATAACATATAGTGCAATCATTGTCAGACCAAAATAATGTGTTCCTAAATTGGGGGATCTCATGTTTTTCCAACAAGCATCTTAGCTTAACAATTAACAATGTGACACCATTACTGGACATAAATACACACTGTTTCCACACATTCATGTAAATATATATAATATGTAATAGGTATATATGACCCAATATGTATATTTGTTTTATTATTAATTTCTTATTTCATAGTTTTTCATAATTATCTTTGAATCTGTTTGAATCTGTGCCGTCCTGTTTTTCCTCCTAACCCTGTTGCTGTTTGAACTACTGAATTCCCCCCAGGGGGTTTAAGAAAGGTCCATGTTATCTTCCATCCATCTTCTCCATCTTATCCGTGGTCGGGTCACGGGGGTAGCAGTTCCAGCAGAGAGCCCCAAACGTTCCTTTCCCCTCATCAACCAGCTCTGACTGGGGGGTCCCAAGGCGCTCCCAGGCCAGCGAAGAGATATAATCCCTCCACCTGGTCCTAGGTCTACCCCTTGGTCTCTTCCCAGCTGGACGTGCCCGGAACACCTTCCTAGGGAGGCGCCCAGGTTGCATCCTAACTAGGTGCCCGAACCACCTCAACTGGCTCCTTTCGACGCGAAGGAGGAGCGGCTCAACTCCGAGTCCCTCCCGGATGACCGAACTTCTCACCTTATCCCTAAGGGAGACACCAGCCACCCTGCGGAGAAAACCCATCTCGGCCGCTTGTATCCGCGATCTGGTTCTTTCGGTCATGACCCATCCTTCATGACCATAGGTGAGGGTAGGAAGGAAAATGGCCCGGTAGACAGAGAGCTTTGCCTTCTGGCTCAGCTCCCTTTTCGTCACAACGGTGCGGTAAAGCGACTGCAGTACCGCTCCCGCTGCTCCGATTCTCCGGCCCATCTCACGCTCCATTGTTCCCTCACTCGAGAACAAGACCCCGAGATACTTGAACTCCTTCACTTGGGGTAAGGACTCATTCCCTACTTGGAGTGGACAGTCCATCGGTTTCCTGCTGAGAACCATCTTATCTTAAACAGAAGTATAGCAATTGAATATATTAAACTAATGCTTCTATGGTGTGGTTAATGGAGAAAGTAGATGTGTTCAATAAATAAAACACCCATTAAAGTCCTTTCTGATCCGAAACCTGCAACCTATCATTCATACGACTGTTAGAACATAACTGTAAGGCTGTGTGCTTTAACAGACATAAATTACATGAATGGCGTTACCTATTACAGCGTTTACTCTGACAAAGCGAGAGCACAACAGATGTATAAGTGGCAGGGCTGCTTGCTTCAGACACCGGCAGTAAACTAAGTATTTTACCCCCTGGTGCCATGGCCAGAGACTGTGAAATGTGGCTACATGCTGTAAGGAGTTCACTAAATTAATGTAAACATTATTGAGATTAAGCTGCCAGATGCAACAGTGGTGGGGTCTGTGCCAGCATATATATAGTCTGATTATAGGAACAAGCACCGCATCTTATGCAGCCGGCTGACATGATGAAGAGATATTGCTCTAATGTGACTGAGCTGGTAGAAAACATAGTGATGGAGAGCTGCAATTACACTTCGCTACTAGTTTTCCAAATAAATTCTGTCATATTTTTAGCTTTATATCCGTAGATAATGCAGTTTATGAATGTGTGGTGCGGAAATTACGACTTTTTTTAGTTACTGTAAGATGCTGTATATATTAAAAGATAGCCATGAAAGACTGCAGAGCGTAACAAGTACTTTTACTTTTGATACATGAAGTACATTTAGCTGGTAATACTTTGGCACTTTCTGAAATGGGTCATTAGCCGCTTTCACACCAAGTACTTTGCCGTACTTAGTTCCCAGCACTTAGTTCCCCCATGGAACTAAGAGCCGACCGCGTTCACACCGGAATAAGTTCTTCTTCTTCTTCTTCTTCTTCTTCTTCTTCTTCTTCTTCTTCTTCTTCTTCTTCTTCTTCTTCTTCTTCTTCTTCTTCTTCTTCTTCTTCTTCTGCTTTGAGTTTACTGGCAGGCCGCAAACCACTTCACGACGTATACTGCCACCCGGAGTCCCCGGCCGGAAGTCCCCGGAGTTGGGGACTGGCTTCAGTAGAAGCTGCTGGGACTCCCAGCAGCTTCTACTGAAGCCTTCCGAGTAAATCGCCAGAACGCCGACACCTCCTCATCTCCACCGCTCCCATGTTTTATTTTGTGTTGCCATAAGTTAGCCTCTCTGTGTTTCTGCGCTGGGCTAATGCTAATGCTAATAATGCTAATGCCAGCAAATACAATGGCGACTTCAAAAAACGTTTCAGAGTTTTACGAGGCGTGGTTTTCAATTTGCCGAGCCAATCAGAAATTGGTACTTTTTTCTCTCCAGGATCGTACTACCTCTCCAGCAGGGACTGAAAAGGGGGTAACATTGCTCTGAACTAAGTTCTCTTTTTGATGTGAACGCACAATTCCGGGCACTAACGGAACTAAACGGGAAAAGTACGGGTAAAAGTACTCCGGTGTGAAAGCGCCTATTGTGTTGAATGGATACTTTGGATACTTTTACATATGTGAACAGTTGTGTGTGGGGTGTGGAAATGACCCCTTTCTTTAGGCCACAGTAGCTACTGTAAGATGCTGTATATATTAAAAGCTAGCCATGAAAGACTGCAGAGCGTAACAATTAACTAAAGTGCTTTGTTGACATGGGAGGAGATGGCAGTGGCCACAGCAGGGAAGCATGACAAACAGGGATAATTACACTGGTAGCCATTAAGTCCCCACATTATTACCGCAGGCGATTATATCTCCAATGTTATATGGACGAGCTAAATTAACAAAAAGCACGACACGGCTCAAGAGTCCCACAGAAGGTCACAAACATTTTGGTGTTAAGGAGAGAGAAACAAGCTTTCTGCATTGCTTCTTTGCACGTCTGACAGTATCTTATCTTTCTAACAAATAACTAGGGAACGATGTCTCAGGGTGTGAGGCAAAGGAGAGCCGCAGTGAAATTGTTTTTCAGAATGATACACAACACAGAAGTGGCTTCATGTGCAGAATCAAGTCCTGCAGAGAGTCACTTGACCTGAATACAGTCTCTGGGATCTAATCCTGCGTCGTACTGGTTCAAACACTCGTGTAGGGAACAGTGTACACGTATCATCACAGTGAGGTTATCTGTATTCATATTCAAATAAGCGATAGTACTAACTCAGGGCACAACGTTCAAATAAAGACCTTAAAGTGGTCATATTATGCTAAATCGGTATGTAGTGTATCTACTTTAAAGAGTCCTCTCCTGCTGATGTTCAGGTGTATATCAGTATGTGGTGTCTCTACTTTAAAGAGTTCTCTCCTGCTGATGTTCAGGTGTATATCAGTATGTAGTGTCTCTACTTTAAAGAGTCCTCTCCTGCTGATGTTCAGGTGTATATCAGTATGTAGTGTCTCTACTTTAAAGAGTTCTCTCCTGCTGATGTTCAGGTGTATATCAGTATGTAGTGTCTCTACTTTAAAGAGTTCTCTCCTGCTGATGTTCAGGTGTATATCAGTATGTAGTGTCTCTACTTTAAAGAGTCCTCTCCTGCTGATGTTCAGGTGTATATCAGTATGTAGTGTCTCTACTTTAAAGAGTCCTCTCCTGCTGATGTTCAAGTGTATATCAGTATGTAGTGTCTCTACTTTAAAGAGTCCTCTCCTGCTGATGTTCAGGTGTATCTCAGTATGTAGTGTCTCTACTTTAAAGAGTCCTCTCCTGCTGATGTTCAGGTGTATATCAGTATGTAGTGTCTCTACTTTAAAGAGTTCTCTCCTGCTGATATTCAGGTGTATATCAGTATGTAGTGTCTCTACTTTAAAGAGTTCTCTCCTGCTGATGTTCAGGTGTATATCAGTATGTAGTGTCTCTACTTTAAAGAGTCCTCTCCTGCTGATGTTCAGGTGTATATCAGTATGTAGTGTCTCTACTTTAAAGAGTCCTCTCCTGCTGATGTTCAAGTGTATATCAGTATGTAGTGTCTCTACTTTAAAGAGTCCTCTCCTGCTGATGTTCAGGTGTATATCAGTATGTAGTGTCTCTACTTTAAAGAGTCCTCTCCTGCTGATGTTCAGGTGTATATCAGTATGTAGTGTCTCTACTTTAAAGAGTCCTCTCCTGCTGATGTGCAGGTGTATATCAGTATGTAGTGTCTCTACTTTAAAGAGTCCTCTCCTGCTGATGTCAGGTGTATATCAGATGTAGTGTCTCTACTTTAAAGAGTCCTCTCCTGCTGATGTTCAGGTGTATATCAGTATGTAGTGTCTCTACTTTAAAGAGTCCTCTCCTGCTGATGTTCAGGTGTATATCAGTATGTAGTGTCTCTACTTTAAAGAGTCCTCTCCTGCTGAATGTTCAGGTGTATATCAGTATGTAGTGTCTCTACTTTAAAGAGTCCTCTCCTGCTGATGTTCAGGTGTATATCAGTATGTAGTGTCTCTACTTTAAAGAGTCCTCTCCTGCTGATTTGCAGGTGTATATCAGTATGTAGTGTCTCTACTTTAAAGAGTCCCCTCCTGCTGATGTTCAGGTGTATATCAGTATGTAGTGTCTCTACTTTAAAGAGTCCTCTCCTGCTGATTTGCAGGTGTATATCAGTATGTAGTGTCTCTACTTTAAAGAGTCTCTCCTGCTGGTGTTCAGGTGTATATCAGTATGTAGTGTCTCTACTTTAAAGAGTCCTCTCCTGCTGATGTTCAGGTGTATATCAGTATGTAGTGTCTCTACTTTAAAGAGTCCTCTCCTGCTGATGTTCAGGTGTATATCAGTATGTAGTGTCTCTACTTTAAAGAGTCCTCTCCTGCTGATGTGCAGGTGTATATCAGTATGTAGTGTCTCTACTTTAAAGAGTCCTCTCCTGCTGATGTTCAGGTGTATATCAGTATGTAGTGTCTCTACTTTAAAGAGTCCTCTCCTGCTGATGTTCAGGTGTATATCAGTATGTAGTGTCTCTACTTTAAAGAGTCCTCTCCTGCTGATGTTTCAGGTGTATATCAGTATGTAGTGTCTCTACTTTAAAGAGTCCTCTCCTGCTGATGTTCAGGTGTATATCAGTATGTAGTGCCCTACTTTAAAGAGTCATCTCCTGCTGATGTTCAGGTGTATATCAGTATGTAGTGTCTCTACTTTAAAGAGTCCTCTCCTGCTGATTTGCAGGTGTATATCAGTATGTAGTGTCTCTACTTTAAAGAGTCCCCTCCTGCTGATGCTCAGGTGTATATCAGTATGTAGTGTCTCTACTTTAAAGAGTCCTCTCCTGCTGATTTGCAGGTGTATATCAGTATGTAGTGTCTCTACTTTAAAGAGTCCTCTCCTGCTGGTGTTCAGGTGTATATCAGTATGTAGTGTCTCTACTTTAAAGAGTCCTCTCCTGCTGATGTTCAGGTGTATATCAGTATGTAGTGTCTCTACTTTAAAGAGTCCTCTCCTGCTGATGTTCAGGTGTATATCAGTATGTAGTGTCTCTACTTTAAAGAGTCCTCTCCTGCTGATGTTCAGGTGTATATCAGTATGTAGTGTCTCTACTTTAAAGAGTCCTCTCCTGCTGATGTTCAGGTGTAACCAGAGCCCAGGCTGCTCTGATTGGTTAGCTGGCTGGCTCTGCTGTTATTGATCAACGCTAAGGCAATAGAAGAGTATTACATAGTGATGTCACTACGTTACAGAAGTAAACAAGGGAGTCCAATGGAGGTGTGTGTGGGAGAGAAACTCCCTCTGGAACACATGCATTTTAGCGTTTGCAGACCATTTACATGCACACAAACCAACATAACACACTACCGGAAAAGGAAAAGCCCCTAAAAGCAAGACCTCTTTAAAAAGACTCAAAACAGTCCGTAGAATGAGAATTCAGAACATACATCTGTATTAGCCCAACAACAGAGACATTGGACAGTGTTACAGCAAAGGGAAGGTAAGAGTAACACAAGGTTAGTCGGGTTACTTACTAAATAATGAGGCAGCCCATCAAATGAGTTTACATCCATTGTAAGAAACAAGTAGCGGTATTATAAAGAAAGTGAACATGTGAAACTATTGAACTTGCAGCCACTAATAACATTACTAAATGGATGAAACCCATTACAGTTATTGTCTCTTCAACATTGGAGGAGTGTAGTAATAGCACTTAGCGGCTGCAGTAGAATTGGTAGTTCTAATACTAGCAGGACACAGTATTAGTATGAGCTGCAGCCAGTGTGTGTGATTATAATCTCCAGTGTCAGGATGGAGCCTGCAGGGATACAGGGAGGGCTGCGGCTATCACCTGGAGAGTAATACATTCCTCCACTTCGAGGCCCGATACTTAGCGCTATTTATTTGGCGAACCCTGGAGGTGCCCCACGAATACGCTCTTTGAAGTGTGTGTGTGTGTGTGTGTGTGTGTGTGTGTGTGTGTGTGTGTGTGTGTGTGTGTGTGTGTGTGTGTATGTGTGTGTGTGTGTGAGGATAGAGTGGGAAAAAGAGATTTGTAGAGTCAGATGTGATTATCACCTTGTTGACCAGGTCGCTATCTTGACACTGACATTTTCGTTTGGCAGTACAGTCGGAGTACAGAGGCTTGTTCACACACACACACACACACACACACACACACACACACACACACACACACACACACACACACACACACACACACACACACACACATACACACCTATCTGTGCCATTCTACACCGGGCCAAGTATCTGCAATGCAGTAGCTGCAATTGCTTAACTCTGCTGCCTCTCTGCAAAACCCCTGGGTCCCACACAGACCCATTGAAATGCACACACACACACACACACACACACACGCACACACACACACACACACACACACACACACCACACACAGAGACAAAACATGCACATGCAGACACACACATTGAACAGCCGTTGCTCCTCTATTCATCAGGAGGGGGATATTCCTGTAAATCCCATCTCCTCTCCTTCATCTTCGTTCCCTTCTCCTTCTCAACTCCTCTGCCCTCTTTGCTTTTCTTTTATCGCCCACTCATCCCTCGCTCTATCGACCAGTGCGGCCACACTGTCTGTCTCACATTGATCTGCATATAGAGACACGTCTCTCGGCAACATGCGAGAATAAATACTTTATTCTGAAAGCGTACATGATGGCTTCCTTCCTGCAAGTCTGCTTTCTCTTTTATGGCATTTCCTCTCTTCTACTTAAGCAACATTACTCACACACACACACACACACACACACACACACACACACACACACACACACACACACACACACACACACACACACACACACACACACACACACACACACACAGCTTTCTGCTTTCTCTTTTATGGCATTTCCTCTCTTCTACTTAAGCAATTTAGATGAGAATAGCATTTACTTCCAGCTACTGGACAATAGGGAATGGGAATGTGATGCTAACCACAACAAGTCGTCCATCTTGGGAGGATATTAGAGACTGCAACCTGTTGACCTGTACAACAACCTGTACTTAGTAGCAACTTTGTTTTACTTTTAATGTTTTAAACATCAGCAAGAGACGCTGAATCGTGTTGGCCATCTGATGACTGCTGAACTACAGTCCCCTGTGCACTGGGAATATTATTCAAAACAGGAAATATCGCAGTATACGTACATATAGTATACTGGGAGATTGTTAGCACTCAGTTAGCATAGCATTAGCTGTTTACCTCTTTTGGTTTTTTTTTTTTTTTTTTTGGTTTGTTTATTTATTTAAAGGACAGTGCACATTAATTGACATTGCTGTAAATGAGCCAGTATTAGCCAGCAGGCTAATTTTCAACTGTTGTCCTTGGCAAGATGTTAAATGACCACAACAAGACTAGAAAATAAAAACATAATTAAATAGAGTACAGCAGACAGCATCAGTACAACATAAATAAATAGCAGTACAACAATAAATAGGAACAGCAGTACAACAATAGAGAGGAACAAACAAACATGCAAACAGATGAAATATCATCACACCTTGATACAGTTAAAAGTGTTCACATTTTTGATTGTTTAAAAGCCAGTTCTTATGATTGTGGTTAAATGTATGATAGGAGGTGTTATTCCTTATCTGTATTGGTATTGTGTTCCAGAGTGTTGGTGCCCTCACAGAGAAACAGTGTTTGCCAAAGGTACTGGACCTAAGAGGGACTACACAGTCCCCTCTTAGGGCAGACCTTGTGGTTCTGCTGTTTGAATTTTTCTGCTGTATAAAAGTGCAGAGTGGTGGGGGTGCCTTGCCGTTTAGAATTTTAAAAATGAGACATGCATCAGTGTGTTTTAATATATTTTCCCAGCTGAGCAGGTTATGTTTGTCCAGGATTTTGCAATGGTGGTATAGCTTTGGTTTTCTGTCTAAAACTTTGAGAGCTTGTTTGTAAAGTGACAGGATAGGCCTTAATGTTGTGCTATTCGCCTGGGTCCAGCTGGTCATACAGTATGTTAGGTGGGGAAGGATCATGGCAGTCATGTAGAGTTTTGCTACAGGTGTTGTCAAACAATTCCTTATATATCTAAAGTTTGATAGATTGTATTTAGTTATTTGCATTACCTTTCTCACTTGTTTTTTGAAGGATAAAGTAGTGTCAAGGATAATGCCTAGATATTTAAAATGTGTAACTGTTTGAATGACCTCCCCAGACACATAGACCTTGGGTTCACAGCGTGATACAGTGTTGGTCTTGCTAAAAAACATACAGACTGTCTTCTTAACATTCAGATATAGCTGTGAATCAGTAAGCCATTGATTTACATGAACCATTGCATCATTTAATTTGGCCGCAGCTTCGGCCTTGGTTTTTGCATGGACATAAATGACAGTGTCATCAGCATACATTTGCACCTCACATCCAGTGCACACTGATGGCAAGTCATTTATATAAAGGCTGAATAGAATTGGGCCCAGGATAGATCCCTGGGGTACACCCAGTTCATTCCTCAGGGGTGGTGATGTCTTGCCACTTACCCTCACACACTGAACTCTGTCTGACAGATAGGAGCTCATCCAGTCTATTGCACTTGGTGAGAAATTAAAATAAGACATTTTGTGAATGAGTACTTGATGATTGACTGTATCAAAAGCTTTCTTAAGATCTAAGAAGATTGCTCCAACAATGCCTCCTTTGTCCATTTTTGATTTCATATTTTCCACAAGGTAACAATTTGCGGTCTCAGTGGAATGATTGGCTCGGAAGCCGAATTGCATGGGGTGTAGTGTGAAAGGACTACTGTTAAGATGTCCAATCAATTGCTCAGCTACACATTTCTCAGAGATCTTAGACATGACAGGTAAAACACTAATGGGCCTATAGTTGTTTGCATCAGTTTTGTCCCCGGATTTGTGGACTGGCACAACAATGGCTGACTTCCAGTCTTTTGGGAATTTTCTCTCCCTAAAAGAGGTGTTAATTATTTTGGTAATTGTCCCTGTGAGGGTAGTAGCATGTTTCTTTAGAAACAGAGAATCCAGTCCAAAGGTGTCTTTTGATTTGGAATTGTTTAAAGAAGAAATTATAGAATTAACTTTGGATTCAGAAGTCTCTGTCAGGGAGAAGACTGGCTGTGTATAATCAATAGGTGATGAATGTATTTGACCAATTTGGGAACTGTATAGTCAGCCTCACAGAATTAATAAAATGGTTATTAAAAATAGCCGCTATTTCTGCTGGCCCCTTACATAAGGTTCCATTTTTACTGATCTCCAGCTGCTTTGCTATTTTATGCCCTTTCCCTGTTAGGTTCTGCAGACAGTCCCAGATTTGTTTATGATTTCCCTTAGATTCATGAATGAGATTAACAAAGAAGTTGGATTTAGCTGCCCTGATTTACTTTGTAACTCTGTTTCGTAAGGACACAAATATATGTCTGTCAGTCACTAAATTTGACTTAAGAGAGTGCTTTAGAGCATTATCTCTCTCCTTCATTGATTTCCTGATGTCACTATTAATCCAGGGGAGGGTGTGTTTATTTTTGGCCTTAGATTCGCTTATCCTGAGGAATCGTTTTGATATATTTTGGATTGTTGACATAAGGGCATGTGTGTTGGTATCCACATCTGTACCTGATAACATTTGGCTCCAGTTAATGTTTTTAATTTCCCTGTCAAATTCATCAATATCACTCTTGGGTATTCTTAATTGATAAGATTTTGTACTGGGTTTCAAATGGAAGCGGGATTTAGTGAGCTTTCTGGCTATGAGAGTTAGGTTGTGGTCAGACAGACCAGTGATAATATTGTAGGTTTTTGTCACCCTTTCAGGTTTGTTGCTGAAAATCAGGTCAATCTGGGTTTTTGAGGAAGTGGTTATTCTAGTAGGCCCCTTAATTAATTGTGTGAGATCAAATTGATTAGATACCCGTTCTAGTGCCTTATTACTTGCTCTGACTCAATAGTTTTCAATAAACCTGTAGATTTGAAGGTCCCGTTTGTAAACTTGACATCGGCCTCCACATATTTAATATTTTTAAATTACCGACGGGTTTAGACACCAACTCCAGTACCAGAGAAGCACCGACAGCAGTAAAAGTTATCGGTCCATTCTTCTCTAAATTCAAACGGACAGATATCATGAATTCACTTTTTTTTTTAAATAACGCTCCGTTGTCTCGGCCCAGAGCTTTTCTTTGTGAGCACATTTATATTTCAAGCAGACTTTGTTCAGTTTGGATGCAAACGGACGACGGGTTGCTGATGCTATAGAATAGACGCTATCCTCCAAAGATGGATGCAACACCCCAGAATGCAACGCGGTTCCCATTCCCTCAATTTCTATAGTTGTTCAGCTTTTCCTCTGTTTTGTGATTGGCATTTCCTCTCTTCACTTTAGGCGAAGTACTCAGCATGTCGACGATTCCCCGATTTCTTTGTTTTTTGAAACATTTACAATATACTTAAATTAATAACATGAAGAAATATACAGACACAGATGTTGATAGTGAACAATAATTCCAAAGTCAAACCTCAAAACAACATCAAAAATGTCCCGATGTCTTTGTTTGCTTTCCCTCTACAGTATTTTGTGATTGGCTTCCACACAAAGAAGTATGCAACGTGTTGTTTTGTTTACAACACGTCCCAGTCTTGTGTGCTAATCTCAAAGGAGCCTCGGTATCTGTGAAGGTGGCTTTCTGGATACTTATTGGACAGCTGTAAGAGTGTGTCTGAGCGACAGTGGAGCGATGTTATCTTTATTAGATCATGCTGTGCAATAATGATACCCTCCCTCCACCATTATCTGACGTTACAGCAACAACCCGGCTTAAAGAACGCTTCTCTGACTCAGGAACAGTACCGGGTAATTATATTTAAAAAATAAAATGAAAGGATGAATACCACATCACAGTAATGGAAGCTTTAGGGAATGCATTAAGGTCCTTTTCATTCAGTTCAGTGTAGGAGGTATTTAGACATTACTTCTAAAACATTATGAATTCAGGAGGCAGGAGCAAACACAAAAGCTCCCCCCCCTCATCACACACTCCTCCACTGAGGTAGGAGTTTACAATAAAGTGTTCTAATATAATATCTTAACCCGTGCACCAGCGATGCAGGAAACACACTTTCACTCTGATCTAGGTTCAAGATTTTCATCTAAAATGATGGATTTTTCTCAATACTGGGACGTACTGGGACGTGAGCCAGGCTTTTCTTTAACGGCCCGTCCACACGGCGGCGTGCGTTGAAGCTTCAACGTTTCTACCCATTCACTTTAAATGGGGTGACGTCACACTTTGCCGAACTGCATTGTGGGAGCTTCGCTTTGCTCGCGTTGGTCGCTTCAAAGGTTTCTACGCAGGGTTAAACACATTAAACTGATAAATACAGGCTTTGGTTGATGTTGTGCAGATGTGCCTCTTTCTTCCACACGCCTACACACATAAACATTATGCCTTTCAATATATAGTGTAGCATTCATGTGTTGCACCCTTATATATAATTGCTTCAGTTCTTCGTTCTGAGAAGCAAAGTGCTCTTGCTTTCAAAAGAGGACATTGCTGTTGACCTGCTGCTGCATGCTGGGCTGCAGAGGGACAACAGATACTGCAGAAGTGAGACATGAAGGGCAGAACACCATGGTATAAAGATGGGCCAGCAGAGAAGTAATATATGTGTTTGACCTTTAGAGGGATTGTTTGCTGAGCATGCCTCGGGTTCGTACGAGAAGTATTTCTGATTAGGGAGGCTCCAAACTGAGTGAACTGACCCAGAAGTCTCTAACTGGCAGCCATGATAAAAGCTTGTAGGATTCTTTAAATGCTAAGAAAAGGCGCTTCAGGGTTTGCTTTCCTATTTCTGTTTGCCGAGGAAACACAACGTCATCCTTCTTGAAAGGAAACGACATTCTGTGCTTCTTTCCAATGCAAATAGGATGTTCCTAACTCTCGATCTCTGCCATGGATTCGACAGTTTTCTGTTAGATTTGAGTCATGTTTAACCCTCCTATTGTCTTCGTTTCCCCCCCTTACTTTGGTGTTCGCGGTCACATTTGACCGGTCCTGTTTTAAAAACCATTAATCACCAAATCTCATTTATCACCCTTTCAAACTGTACATATTGTATCAGAGTACTGGTACACATGAAGAACTGCAGTAGATATACAAAGAACAGACACTGAACATGTATTGCGTGTGCCAGGTGAGATCCATGTGGGGGGAGGGGCACATAAGAGCGGGAAATGTATCAAATTGTTCTGTGTGTGTGTGTGTGTGTGTGTGTGTGTTGTGTGTGTGTTTTATCTGATCCGGATGGTTACTAATTCCTTTCTTTATGGCGGTCAGACCGGAACACCATGGTGTTACAAAGTTGACTAAATCATCCAGAATGCAATGCAAGTGGTGATCAGCCATTTCATATGTTCAGATGTCTGCTGTGAAGGATGTCATGAAGCCTTAATGCAATTGAATGTAAAACTAAAAAGTTATGGTTGATGAAAGTAGTGCATCGGAAAGCTTTGACCTGAACACAACAGGAGGGCTAATGTGTTTTCAGAGCCTGCAGGAAATATCTTCATCAATCTACATTCTTTCATAACTTGTTAAAAAGACTGGATTTGAAGAACATAGCGGTTAGGCCGGTATGAGATGGTATAGCTTGTTTAAAGTTTCAGGTTCATATTTGTATTTTTCTTCACAAAAACCTAGAGGGAAATCCCCGAAATGCATAAAAGGGCCTCTTTATGACCACATAAGATGTACTATAATGTAATAATATTGACTAATAACGTTGCATTTCATCATGTCTTTGATGCACCACAGAAATAAGCTTTAAAGACATAAGAAGAACTACTCTCGCTGCACTAAGATTAGCATAAGCACTGAACCAATTCAAGCAGCAAATGTGATAAAGTTGCCGCCTCTCTGGAGAGTTGGAGCTGTAAATAGGACAGCGGCGCATTGTAAAGCGCTAATGAGCATCTTGAGCTTTGGCACAGGTGTGTTTACATGACATACACACTGCCTCTTTTCTTACATCATCATTAATGTTTATCTTCAATGATTGGCTGTAAAAGTGGAGTCATTTCTTCAGTGTGTCAAAGAAGGACCAATAATAAGCCAAAGTGTACTTCTTAACGTTGACCCTGTTGTGTTTATAGCAGCACTCTTTGCAGTGTGATGTGGAAGCAGTTTAATGTGTTTCCCCTCTTGTGAAATATCATCAATACAAAGGGGCTTTATTGGCATGACCACATTTTAAACACATGCCAAAGCATTCTGCACAAGGCGTTATAACAGAACAATTATGTGTGCGTGTGTGTGTGCACGTGGGTGTGTGTGCGTCTGCATCTGCGTGCATGTGTGTGTGTGCGCGTGTGTGTCACTCACTGCTCCTGAGGATACTATCAAATGTACATGTTATTCCTGGAAAGTTGAAATCCCTTCTCTTGTTTATCAAAGATGACGTTATGTTAGAGGAATTATCACAGTGTTGTAATATATTCACAAACTCTGGAAAGACAAGTATTTGGATAACACATGTTTGGGGAATAGAAACCATCTGAGGCTTCCTGCATTCATTCATATTTGTTTCTGACACTGTAGTGGCCAAAATCCCAAACAATTCGTCTTGTAACTCGACACCTCAAAAGTTATTGTTCTTGGCCACATGTAGAGCTTGGGCGTGGGAAGCAGTGTCAGGCTCGCGGTACAACATCCACTGGACGTTTCGGTTGCTCGAAAACTTAAACAGCAGATCCTAATAATCTGTCTTTTACTAAGCATAAGGTTGCGTCTGCGTGTCAATGGCGGTATTGCTGCTGCCCGCTGCTCTCCCGTCACACACCGCACCTCCAATTTAAAGCCTTAGCCCCCTTCACCTGAGCAAAGCGCACCTCTCACTGAAACAGAAAAACGCAGATTACGTATGCTGTGAGATACATTAAAACACAGCCCAAGCAATACATAAGAACATTATATAATCGGTTTTAAAATGTACAGCATTAATATAGCTTGATAGTTTCAATGATCAAACCACAAGCAGAGACCGCATCCATCATTATAATCGTCTGGCAGAAAAACATGTTTTGAATTGTCTCGAATGAAATACTTGATATAATGGGCAAATGAAATACATTTGATCTTCTCCTACAGAAGTCCTGCACCAATGGGCTCTCCGTCCGCTCCATTAACAGACCACTCATTAGCAGCATAGTTGTAATTTTACGAGGACATGTCACCTCCTATAATTTCATATAAATCATTTGTCTTCCTCAATTACCTCCATCAAGAGTCCATGACAGACCCACCCACTCAAACAGAGTCTGAGAGAGAGCATCCCCACACAGACACACACACTAACACACACACACACACACACACACACACACACACACACACACACACACACACACACACACACACACACACACACATCCCCGCAGCAGAGCAGAGGGTTAATCAGCGAGAACTCTGCCCTCCATTCACACTTCATTACTAGCTAACGTTCTTTAACTACATTTGTCATGTGGGGTCAGCTGATGAAGTGAAACTGTCTAATGTGGTAAGTCCGAATCATTTAAATGGAAATCATGCGAAAAAGTTTGGATAAGGCCGACTCTCAGTTTTCAATATATTCTGCTGATGTTCAGAAGTATATCAATATGTAGTGTCTCTACTTTAAAGAGTCCTCTCCTGCTGATGTTCAGGTGTATATCAGTATGTAGTGTCTCTACTTTAAAGAGTCCTCTCCCTGCTGATGTTCATGTGTATATCAGTATGTAGTGTCTCTACTTTAAAGAGTCCTCTCCTGCTGATGGTCAGGTGTATATCAGTATGTAGTGTCTCTACTTTAAAGAGTCCTCTCCTGCTGATGTTCAGGTGTATATCAGTATGTAGTGTCTCTACTTTAAAGAGTCCTCTCCTGCTGATGTTCAGGTGTATATCAGTATGTAGTGTCTCTACTTTAAAGAGTCCTCTCCTGCTGATGGTCAGGTGTATATCAGTATGTAGTGTCTCTACTTTAAAGAGTCCTCTCCTGCTGATGATCAGGTGTATATCAGTATGTAATGTCTCTACTTTAAAGAGTCCTCTCCTGCTGATGTTCAGGTGTATATCAGTATGTAGCGTCTCTACTTTAAAGAGTCCTCTCCTGCTGATGTTCAGGTGCATATCAGTATGTAGTGTCTCTACTTTAAAGAGTCCTCTCCTGCTGATGTTCAGGTGTATATCAGTGTGTAGTGTCTCTACTTTAAAGAGTCCTCTCCTGCTGATGTTCAGGTGTATATCAGTATGTAGTGTCTCTACTTTAAAGAGTCCTCTCCTGCTGATGTTCAGGTGTATATCAGTATGTAGTGTCTCTACTTTAAAGAGTCCTCTCCTGCTGATGTTCAGGTGTATATCAGTATGTAGTGTCTCTACTTTAAAGAGTCCTCTCCTGCTGATGTTCAGGTGTATATCAGTATGTAGTGTCTCTACTTTAAAGAGTCCTCTCCTGCTGATGTTCAGGTGTATATCAGTATGTAGTGTCTCTACTTTAAAGAGTCCTCTCCTGCTGATGTTCAGGTGTATATCAGTATGTAGTGTCTCTACATGTCTCCATGCTTTAATGTTCAAAAAGCTCTTTATTCTTCTCATACTGCCTGTGCTGCAGCACCTCTTTTCACCCTCTGTCTGATACCAGAGCCCAGTCTGCTCCGATTGGTTAGCTCTGTTGTGATTGGTCAACCTCTTAGAGATGTCCCGCCTCTTTGTCTATCACATACAATGTGTTGGAGCACTAGCCAATAGAAGCACAGGTGTTTCATAGTGATGTTACTATGTTCAGGAAGTAAACAAAAGGGGTTCATTGAGGCGGCGTGTTGGAGATCATTTGAGCCTAAAAGAAAGGGAACACCCAAAAAAGCATGATAGGGCCTCTGTAAAAATGTGTGTCCTTCAGTTGTGCTCCTTGTAGAGATTTCAAAGCACCTAAACATGAATTGCCATGTCGCCATGTTCGATTCAATTCTACAACTTTCACGTGAAAGAAATGTCTCCATCCTCTAGTTGTTATCTCTCTGAACGGCTTCTTACATCTCAAACACCGACCACCTGATACATTAACAACATGATGTCCCATTTCTCTCTCGCCTCCTTTCTTCTCCTCTCCCCGCGCCTCTGGTCTTTTTTCCTGCTCTCAAGGCCGATCAATAATGAGGCAGCTTCGCTATCAGTTAGCATGGCTGCGTTGGTGGCTATAGCAGACCGGCTGTCTGGCTGCCTGTCGACCTGCCACTCTGGGGAAATGTCATCCGTGAAGGACGCCATTAACGGCCCGGCCACGGGACTGTCACGCTTTACCCCCCTCCAACACATCTGTGTATCGGTACACACACATGTAGGGAGGAAAGGGTGGAGGGGGGGAGGGAAGAGAGGAGGGAGGGAAGATGTGACAGAGACAGATATTTGATAATCATGACATTTTATCTAACAATCTAACATTTTCCACAATGCATCCGCCATGTGAGCAATACAACGTCTCCCTTCAGCAGTGGAGTACAAATACTTTGTTACTTTACTTAAGTACATGTTTCTGGTATCAGTACTTTACTCCACTACTTATTTTTCTGACGACTTTTTACTTTGACTTCTTACATGTTGAACCCAAATACCTGTACTTTCTACTTCTTACATGTTGAACCCAAATACCTGTACTTTCTACTTCTTACATGTTGAACACAAATACCTGTACTTTCTACTTCTCACACTTTCCAAACAGCTGGTTCTTTTAGTTTGAATGTGTGTTTGGTGCGTGATCATTATTCTTTAGAGTCCTATTAATATAATAATTAATATAAAGGGAGGTCAGGTACTCTTTAAAGCAGCTGCTAGTTATGGGTACTTTTTACTGAAGCACATTTCAAAGCCTCTTTACTTTGACTTGAGTAAAGACGTTTAGTCAGTACTTCTACTTTAACCAGAGTATTTTTAAACACGAGTATCTGTACTTCTACTTGAGCAATGGATGTGTGTACTTTTGCCATCTCTGCCCTTCAGTATCAATGAACCATGTTTACTGCATCAACATGTTTTACAGTTTATTGCCTAATCAGTGTTTTGCTTGATACGTCTTTATAAAATATATCCTTTTGCTGAAGCACAATTTGCTTGACTCTCCTTTTAAAGGTTATTCATTAAGGAAGGATTGCAATGCTCAAAGAAGAGCTTCATGTTTTTATTTGCAACAATTTGCAGATGTTAAAGTCCGACTATTACATTGCATTTAGCTGACGCTTTTATCCAAAGCGACTTACAATAAGTACATTCGACCAGGAAGACACAGCCTTGAAGAAAACAGAATCATAAAGTACATCAGGTTTCATAGAGCCAAACATTTCAAGTGCTACTCAACTGGCTTTAGAGAAGCCAGTCCTTTATTAGTATATAAGTGCTCTGTTAGTAATTCTATCGCTCGAGGTGGAGTCGAAAGAGATGAGTTTTCAGTCTGCGCCGGAAGGTGTGTAAGCTTTCTGCTGTCCTGATGTCAATGGGGAGCTCATTCCACCATCTTGGAGCCAGGATAGCAAACCCACGTGTTTCTGCTGATGGGAACTTGGGTCCCCCTCGCAGCGAGGTTGCAGCGAGTCGTTTGGCTGATGCAGAGCGTAGTGCGCGTGCTGGGGTGTACGGTTTAACCATGTCCTGGATGTAGGAAGGGCCAGATCCATTCGCAGCATGGTATGCAAGTACCAGTGTCTTGAAGTGGATTCTAGCAGTTACCGGGAGCCAGTGGAGGGAGCGGAGGAGCGGAGTGGTGTGGGAGAATTTAGGAAGGTAGACTGCACTCCGCACGGTTAGCTCACCTTCTCCATTTCACTTTTGCTAACTTATATTCAAACATTAATTTATTCAAATGTTCTGTGAAAGAGGTAAGACAACGGTTCAATAAAGATAGTGCTAAGGTTTGAAGCTCAATTCAACGAGGAAATAATGAAGGAGAAAAAGGTAGACCATTGTCCAATCTGCCACGGATAAGTCTTGCTGTGTTGAGTTGGGAAATGAAGCTGAAAACAGTAGCTGCCAAAAAACAATCTGTGAAAATATCTTCTCAGAAGTCCATTATTCAAGTTACTAATGCAAACTAAGATAAGGAGTTTCAATTCCCTAAAGGGATCAAGCGGCAAACGACTGCATGTTGAAAGAGCCGTGCAGAGGGACTGCAAATCCTGCAGTAATATTCTGGAAGAGTTTCCTCCTGGATCATTTTCAAGGGAAGTATTTTACTTGCTTGATAAAGTATTTGCTGACCAGATGCCTCGGGACCCGTTGTTAGCCAAACTCTGGACTCCCTGCTAAAAGACTAGAGAAAGATATATTTATACCGATAAAACTATGACGTTTCAAAGTACATGTATGCCTAATGTGTGGACTTTCATTTCCTTTTAGACAAGTGGAATTAGGGAGGAAAAGCTCTGATGCTACTGTCGTCATAATCCTCTTTAATATGTAAGAAAATGCTTGTGTTGCAATCTCTTACGTCCAACAAACAAATTAATTCAATGTTTTTAGTGACAGGTTTACTGGGACACTCTTAACCTTTTAGAAGAAAAAATAAAACTTTCTTCGACATAACGCCATTGATAATAACAAATAGTTTGATAAATACCAAGCAGCAGAGTTGGCAATTGAATAAATGAAGTTGTAGTAACTCACCTAGCCTTAGCATAGAGACACGGAGGATTCTGAAGGGTCATGACAAGTGATATGAACCCTAACTCTAACATGGAAACACGACGCTTAGCTGATCAATGTCCTCCTTTCCTCTAAAACACATGTTTTAATCTGTGTAGAAACACAGTTTGGTTTTCACACCTTGTTCTCAGGGCAGTGCCGAATTAATTACATAGTCGAGGAGATATCAAAAATAAAAGCTTTGGGAATATTGGGGTTCAGCCTTGGGTCAGATCGGGCCGTTCAGATGGCTTCTTCGAGACGGGGCTAAATATTCATCCCCCTGCTGATGTGGATTTACACAACGGAAGAAGAATAATTAAATCATGAATACTGCATCACCTGCACTTCCTTGTGATTGGATTCCTCTCGCTCCTTAGCATATCCAGCTCTTTGAAAGTGATCCAAAGACGTCCGTGTCACTGTTAGAAGTTCAAAAAGGGATCCAATCTTCTCATTATTAATTATTTAAGGGGTTACATGAATGGCTGCCATCTTCGCCACTACAACTAAATGGCGCCTCGGTGCGAACAATCTGTAAATTCTTTATTCCTGACTCATTTACTTCCTGAGAGAAGGAGGTGGAAAAAGGAAAAGTTGTATTGAGGATAGTGTCATCCAGCACCCGATGGGTTATTGATCCACACGTTGCCTCTCTCTCTCCTCACATCAGGGTGGAGTAAATTGGACTGTTTTCTTCGGCAGTGATTGACGTCGGCCGTCTGTGAGCAATGTTTCCAAACTTGCAGTGATCGTTTCGGCACGCTGAAAAGCAGTCCACTCTGGCATTCCCTTTTAAAACGACACTATTCTTTGAGAGCGTGCTGCTTCTGAGCTGACAGGTGTTAAGCTAAACAACCTACAGTGCATTGTGACAACTCTGTCAACACACAACACAAAGGGAGAGGACGACACATGGTGTTTCTGTCACTTATCGCCAAGGCTAACAAAACAACACAGCCCAGTCCGAGCAGGAAGTCGTGTCTGGTAGGAAATCATTCATGTTTACAAAAAAAGAAAAACATCTAGTAGTGTTGCTGGGCGATTGGGGGAAAGACACAGCAGTGCTTCGTCCTCCTGGCCTTTGTCTGCGTGTCGATGTGCAGAATGCAAGCCAAATATATCATGTCACGACGCAACACATGTTATATTTCGAGTTCCTTCTCATAATTATAAGTTTTCTCTCCTTCTCTTTGGAGCTGACAGCTTTTCTTTCGGAGACAATGCATTCTCTAAATTAACTTTAAACTCATTATCTGCAAAGTAACGCTTTAAAAGGTTGAGTTCCTACTTATTGTTGGCATTGTTGAGGTTAGCATACTATCTACTAACACTATGGTCAATCAAGACTTACTGACCTCCTCTTGTTTTAATGATTATCTTTATATTATAGTAATCCTTATTTCTCCATTTTCTTGTGCAGTCCTCTCCTGCTGATGTTCAGGTGTATATCAGTATGTAGTGTCTCTACTTTAAAGAGTCCTCTCCTGCTGATGTTCAGGTGTATATCAGTATGTAGTGTCTCTACTTTAAAGAGTCCTCTCCTGCTGATGTTCAGGTGTATATCAGTATGTAGTGTCTCTACTTTAAAGAGTCCTCTCCTGCTGATGTTCAGGTGTATATCAGTATGTAGTGTCTCTACTTTAAAGAGTCCTCTCCTGCTGATGTTCAGGTGTATATCAGTATGTAGTGTCTCTACTTTAAAGAGTCCTCTCCTGCTGATGTTCAGGTGTATATCAGTATGTAGTGTCTCTACTTTAAAGAGTCCCCTCCTGCTGATGTTCAGGTGTATATCAGTATGTAGTGTCTCTACTTTAAAGAGTCCTCTCCTGCTGATGTTCAGGTGTATATCAGTATGTAGTGTCTCTACTTTAAAGAGTTCTCTCCTGCTGATGTTCAGGTGTATATCAGTGTGTAGTGTCTCTACTTTAAAGAGTCCTCTCCTGCTGATGTTCAGGTGTATATCAGTATGTAGTGTCTCTACTTTAAAGAGTCCTCTCCTGCTGATGTTCAGGTGTATATCAGTATGTAGTGTCTCTACTTTAAAGAGTCCTCTCCTGCTGATGTTCAGGTGTATATCAGTATGTAGTGTCTCTACTTTAAAGAGTCCTCTCCTGCTGATGTTCAGGTGTATATCTGTATGTAGTGTCTCTACTTTAAAGAGTCCTCTCCTGCTGATGTTCAGGTGTATATCAGTATGTAGTGTCTCTACTTTAAAGAGTCCTCTCCTGCTGATGTTCAGGTGTATATCTGTATGTAGTGTCTCTACTGTGACATGTCTCAATGCTCTAATGTTCAAAAAGCTCTTTATTTTTCTCATACTGCCTGTCATCTTTTCACCCTCTGTCTGAAACCAGAGCACAGTCTGCTCAGTATTGGAGCGCTAGCCAATAGAAGTGTGAGGGTTACAAAGTGGGACGAAGATGGCTTCGTCACTGTGGACTGACGGCTTCGGGCTTTGTATATTGCACATGTGTATTCTTTTGAAAAGTGTTCCCTTTCCCCTTGTCTGTTGCTGTTGATTGTGTGCACCTGGTGCCCTGTGCTGTCTCCTCCACCTCACCTGTGTCTTGTTGATTGATTAGTGTGTGTGTATTTAGGCTGTGTTTTCCCTGTCAGTGGACAGGTAGGGTGTGTGAGACGTTCTGCCTCCTTGGTTGGTCGGGCCGCTCAATTGCCGGCTTCACACAAAGTGATGTCAGGAAGTCATCAAGGGGTCGTATTGTGTCCATTTATATGCACAGAAACCTACACTATATGAAAGGGAAAACCCCGAAAAGCATAATCGGGGCCTTTTGAAACAATAAAATAACATTGTGTATTGCTCGGCTCAGTTTCACACAGTTCTCAAAAACAGTAACTATGATCTGAAACCAGCATGAACGTCCGGAGAAAGAACCGCCGCTCAGTCTGCTGTCACTCATCAGCACCACCGAGGGTAATAGTGAGGAATTCAGTGAACCCCAAAAAATGGATTGTCTTGTTTGATTCATTTGGTTTTGTAAATCTCTGCTTATCCTTCACCTCCATCAAGCTTTGGTGGGGTTTAAATTGTCTCTGTGTTCAGAGCGGGCTGGGTCTTTCCTGTCAGGTTTGACGTTGAAGATGAAATGTAACGGTGCCTGTTGAAGGGCAGTCCCCATAGCCAGAGGAAAGCAGACACAAGTGACTGGTGTTGCAGTTTAAATGAAAGATTTGTGTTTCTTAAGTGTTGACTTGCCCGAAAAATACATGCAGTAACAGCAGCAGCAGTGGCAACATGTAAAAAAACAAAGAAGGGTAGAAGTTGGATGATCAGCATTTAGTATTTAGGGCAAGACCATTTGAAGTCTGATGCAAAAAATATGTTTAATTTTAACTGAGGTCGTCTCTGGAATGTGGGTCAGAGACGTTTCCAATAAGGCAGACTCAGTAAGAGAATACACCTCCTCATTTCCTTTCTGTTCGGCACACAGGCCTTTTGAGATAGTAATCTAGCAGCTATACGAGCAGTGTTTACAACACGTTGAGTATAGTGTTGATATCCCCCTGCAGTAAAACCCTGTCTCACTGCTGACCTGAGTTTCCCTCTCACATGGAAACCAGTCCCTCAACAGCCAATTACCAAGGGTTGTTCAAGATCCCTGGAGCTCTATCACCACCTAGCATCCTATAATCAACCACACACACACACACACACACACACACACACACACACACACACATACCATGTATACATCACTTCAGGGGACATTACATTGACTTACATGCATTTCCTGGAGACTTATCCTAACCTTAACCCTAACCAACACATGCTACCTAACCCTAACCCTAACCCTAACCCTAACCCTAACCCTTACCCTAACCCTTACCCTTAACCTTACCCTCGTGACCCCTTACCCCTTACCCCTACCCTTACCCTTATCCCTTAACCCTTACCCTAACCCTTACCCTTATCCTTACCCTTACCCTTACCCTAACCCTTACCCTTACCCTAACCCTTACCCTTACCTTACCCTTAACCCTAACCTTACCCTTAACCCTTACCCTAACCCTTACCCTTAACCTTACCCTTACCCTTACCCTTACCCTAACCTTACCCTTAACCTACCCTTACCCTTAACCTTAACCTAACCCTTACCCTTACCCTTAACCCTAACCCTTAACCCTTACCCTAACCCTTACCCTTATCCTTACCCTTACCCTTACCCTTACCCTAACCCTTAACCCTTACCCTTACCCTTACCCTAACCCTTACCCTTAACCTAACCAAGTCTTCACCCTAAAATTAATGATTCCCCTTATGGGGACCTCCAATGTGTCCCCATAAGGGAGGCGAGTCCCCACACGTGACTGTGTAAACAGATGTAGGTCCCCACAAGTATAGTGATGCTAGGCCACACACACACACACACACACACTTCTCATTGTGCTGATAAAGGGATCTGAGGACAAATCACTTCTTCGACCCCCCTGCAAACTCTGCCTATTATTAATTTCTCATTATCTCTTGATTGAGAAATCTTGAGTTCATTTGGATCTTTCTTCCACGCACCATTAAAGAAACAGCCTAGCACAGCAATCAGTGTACGAGTGCTAATAACAGCATCCTGTTAGTACAAGTGATTTCTAATATCTAGAGCATAAAGTTGTGGCTCATCACAGTTCATCAAGCTACTTTAAAATAAATACACATAGCTGTAGATGGGCTAATGGGAGCCTTGAGTAGACTCGTTGTTCATCTGCAAGCACGGAAAGAAAGCAGTCAGCAGTCTGCACTGGTATTAATAACATCATCTGTGGAGCAGATCTGATTTCTCAACACGTCTGAGAGCAAACTGGCTTTCACAGCTGATGGATGACTGACCATGAACTCTCTGAAATCCTCATCGTTGATCAACAAACCCTGCTTTTCACGTGTCTAACTCCCCTGCGAAGCAACTGGTGCCTCTCTTCTTATTAATTCCATGATGAGTTCATCCATTAAAGCAGCAGACTCCCTTCAGTGTGTACTGTCCTCAATAAGCCCTGCATGTTGTGATCAATTGCTGGGAACAGTCAAGCTCTCCGACCGTGACCACAGGGTATTAATCACAGCAGGACAGATTATTACCCGTCCTCCATCCATCTTTGCCGGTGACACTGCGGGGTCTAAACAAACAATGGTGTGTTGGTATTATCCACGACGCGCAGTGTGTCACGAGGCGGTGGCTTGTTACGGATCCTCTGAAGGGAGAGTGAGTAGCCTCGGCTGGAAAACTGACTTTTCCTGCAGCAATTTATGATCTGATGATTTATTTCCACGCAGCACAATAATGAAGTTGGAGAAGTAATAAGCTGCTTGATGACAGTGAGATGAATCGAGGGTGTCAGTGAGCAGGGTTGTTGGGGAGGGGATGCTTTCACCAAATAAATAAGTACGTGTTCGTTATGATTAACAAGAGTTTCTTTGTTTGTCCGGCAGCTTCTCCAACCGTCCCTCCGCTGCACTCGGAGCATTTTAAACCGTGCCATGAGAAGGACCTGGCGTACTGCCTGAACGGAGGAGAATGCTTCGTCATCGAGACGCTCAGCGGGCCGCACAAGCACTGCAAGTAAGTGAATGGCTTACTGATAGACTATTTGGGTTGAATGCTGTTTGAATTTTGCTGTGCGCCGACACAAAGGATTGTTGTTCCTTCTGAGAAAGGGATCACAAGAAAGCTTTATTTCATTTTTGTTGCCTGCTTTTTTTATGAGGTTATGTAAAAACGTGTGTTGAAAGTCGTGCTAAAACTAGCAAAGTGTGTGATGGATGAATCAAGAAATAGGCCTTTCATATCTCAAGCAATCTTTATTTATTTATATAGCACATATAAAGGGGTTAATCATCTTCTTGATAGACTCTTTGGATTGAATGCTGTTTGAATGTGTGTTTTCTGCCGACACAACATATTGTGGTGTTAGAAGAAGTCTTTATTTCATTTCTCTGGCCTGTTTTTTGGGTGAGTTTTGTGTTGAAATATGTGTTGAAACTAGCAAAGTTAGAGATGAATGACTCAAGTGAGGCCCATAAAAAGGGCCTCACAAGCACTGCAAGGAAGTGATTGACTGCTGTTTTGCGAATCGTCTTACTGATAGACTTTAGTTTGAGTTTAGTTGTTTAAACTGTGGGTTTTCTCTGGAAGTGTTTCCTTGTACGATGTGAGGGTCTAAGGACAGAGGGTCTAAGGACAGAGGGTCTAAGGACAGAGGGTCTAAGGACAGAGGGTCTGAGGACAGAGGGTCTAAGGACAGAGGATCTAAGGACAGCGGGGTCTAAGGACTGTCTAAGGACAGAGGGTCTAAGGACAGAGGGTCTAAGGACAGAGGGTCTAAGGACAGAGGGTGTCGTTTTTCTCATACTGATATTCTGAACAATCTGTGCTGTTGTATTTGCTGTAAAGTGTCTCTACTGTAGGCTATTTTTATTATATGTACAGCACTTTGGCTCCACCAAAAATCGTTTATAAATGTGATATATAAATAAAACTTGATTTGATTTGATAGTGTCGTGGACAGTCCCCATTATCCAACTGTCACACAAAACACTAAATGGGGCAGCTTTAGCCACCATTGCTAATGTCCAGCTGTTGTCCCCGGCCAGATGATAAGAGACACCTTTTTAAATTCACAATACTTTGGGTTGAATGCTGTCTGAATGTGTGTCTTGGCGCTAGATTGTTGTTCATGTATTCCTGCTGAGAAAAGGGTTGGAAAGAAGGCTTTATTTCACGTTCGTTACGGTCCTTTACTGTCTCAAACCTTTCCTTAGAATATTGTATGAATTGTAACGAGTCTTTGGGTGCTTTGAAAGGCGCCTCTGAATAGAATGAATTATTATTACTATTTCTTTGGCCCGCTTTTTTGGTGATATTTGTCAGGATATCTAAAAAGGTGTGTTTAAAGTCATGTTAAACTATCAGAGAATGTGTGTGTTGGCTGTGAGCGGACACACAAGAGTGTTGTTGCTCTTGAGAAAGGAGTTAGAAGAAGGCTTTATTTCATTTATTTGGCCTGCTTCTTTGGTGATATCTGTCAGGTTAAACATGTGTGTGATGGATGAATCAGGTATGGGCTTTTCATATAAAGTGGTTTCCTTCCGGTATCAATCAATCTCCAATGTGGAATTTAAAGATGGCTGGAGCACCGTAACTTTGCTAGAATCATGAAAAAACCATAATCCACCTATATATAGGATAGTTATAGGAGGTGTGTGGCGCGTTGGTGTTGGGATCAGGGGAGCACAGGTTCAAACCACTGCAGTCAGCATGTCGTTGTGTCCCTGAGACACTTCACCCCAAGTTGCTCCTGTGGGGATTGCCCTCAGTATTGAGTATGTGAGTTGCTTTGGATAAAAGCGTCTAACAAGTGACATGTGATGTTATTCATTTGTCTTTTGAAAGACTTATCGTTTCTCGACGGAGACAGATACACTTTTTCCATCTTCTACCATTGTCATTGTATCCTGAAGCTGTGCTGGAAGTAGCGTATTTATTTAGATTTATGATTTATTGCATTAGTTAATTAGCGTGTTTGTTTGGAGCATAGCAACCATACGGATCAACAGCTGAGAGGTGGATTAAACAGGAAGATAACAGAGGCTTGTTTAAAGCACACAGACGTTGATACAGCAATCCTGTAATCTCTATATGCTGTTGGTTGATATCTAAAGGACCTGTCCCTGTTGAAAATATATATTGTTGTTTCTGCAGCTCAATGTGAGAGCGAATGCACATATAATGTTTGTGTGTGTGCCTTAGTTTGTCCCAGATTTGAGAGCTCATGGGCACTTACACTGCCTTTTACTAATTAAGTCCCAGAACAACTTCTTCCCAAAATCTAACCGCAGGACTTCCACCCGACCGGTTTTTCAAAGAGACGGTTTTTTCCTTCCGTGGGGTACGAGTGTACATCCGTATGCATGCTCGCTCTGGACAGTGTGTGTGTGAATGATAATGAGGGCTGAAAAGAATACTAACAAGAATGAACACAACAAACCAGAATACTAGAAGAAATACAGTTAGAGAGGAAATCTGTTGTTGATGTTTAGAGTTAGGATTAGGGTTTGGTAGATGGATAGATAGATAGATAGAGAGAGAGAGAGAGAGAGAGAGAGAGGGAGAGAGGAGAGAGATGGATAGATAGATGGATAGATATGGATGGATAGATGGATAGATGGATGGATGGATGGATAGATAGATGGAGAGAGGGATAGATAGATAGAGAGATAGAGAGAGAGAGAGAGAGAGAGAGAGAGAGAGAGAGAGAGAGAGAGAGAGAGAGAGAGAGAGAGAGAGAGAGAGAGAGAGAGAGAGAGAGAGAGAGAGGGTTAGGGTCTGGAGTTAACCCATAAACAGAAAACTATTAACAAATTGCTCACTTATCTCCAACTTTTATTTTGCAAATAACTTGCATTTAAAGACCTGGAGAGTCCTTGAATGTCTTGTTTAAAAAGATTCGGGAACCCAGGCTAACCATGTTTCTCCAATTCCTCAGCATTGTTATAAAACCATTTATCTTGCTTACATAACGCTAAAGAAATATAACTGTTGAAAGTTTGCAGGACAACTAAGCCGATGCACTGAAAGTCAGACGCTGTGTAAATCCATTCAAGAGTCAAGCAAAGTCCACCAAACGCAGACGTCTGTTCTTCTGTTTCGCTTTTCTTTCCACAAAGTGATGGTAGCTGAGAGGGAGGAGAGGAAGGAGGAAGAGAGAAAGAGAGACGTGTAGGCGGTGAGGAGGCGGGAGGCGGGAAGCTGTTGCTATGACAATATAATCTGTGGACAAGGGTAGCTATGTTCACTGCGATGGCCTTGAACACACACTCTGTGAATCGTAGTGTGTGTGTGTGTGTGTGTGTGTGTGTGTGTGTGTGTGTGTGTGTGTGTGTGTGTGTGTGTGTGTGTGTGTGTGTGTGTGTGTGTGTGTGTGTGTGTGTGTGTGTACAGAGGTGAGAGAGAGGTGCAGATCTCTACTGCTTTATCGTGTGGCAATAAGCTCTCAAAAAGGAAAGATAAGGACCATCAAATAATATGACATCTGCTCTTAATTTGAAAAGCTGCTGGTGTGACCAAGTCCTGTTCCCTTAAAGAAATAACATTTATAGTTTAAAGAGGTATTATTTTATGGATCGGAACTTGGAGATTGGTAATGGGTCAGTGTTTTTAAGAATAAAAGCCCCTTAATGTTAATGTTTTATGAATGGATACATTTGGATTACGGCTAGAAAGTAGATCATGAACTTCTTAAAATCACCATGAAATGAAAAAGCGAGGGTTCATACACATCAACTGACTGTTCGACAGTCATTCATCCTCATGAACAGAAGAATGACACATTTCACCCCGGGCTCAGGATCAATACATCATCTGATTCAGTTTGTGTTCACAACAAATTGAGACGAATCAGGTTGTAAAAAACTGTCTGATCAATCCAGACTTTAATGGGTTGAGTTAAGCCGCTTTGTGGCATTATTTATCACAGGATTTATCATTTATATTTTGTCGAGATGGAACTTGATCCATTTTGTAATGATTTTTCTCCAAAGATTCATAAGTCAAGCATCAAGTGCCGCTCCCACCCGGTTGTAAAAGCAAGCGTCTGATTGTCCCCCAGAGCGCGGTTTAACGCTGACGTTTTGCGATGTTTGTCAACCCACGGGGACAGAATGCAGAAAGTGAAGAGATGTGAGTCATAAGCTCCCTCTCACACACACACACACACACACACACACACACACACACACACACACACACACACACACACACACACACACACATGGACACACACCAGTGCTGCTGCTTTGGGCAACATAGTCAGGCGCTCAATCATTAGTGCTCAGCTAACCAGTTAATTAGTCAGTCAGTGGGCTAAGATAATATGTTCCGAACATGGCAAGAGGCCAAGGCGCTCGGTTCAGAAGTATATGTTGAAGCTGAATTTAACTAATTACTCCCTCAGTTCAGAAAGCTGTTTCCAAAAGAGAACAGAAACTCTAATGACGTGTTTCCATGTCTCAAATAACGTCTATTTTAAAATGTACTATTTGCCTACATACTGTTTTATCCGTATATCAATATTCCAAATACTTGTATACAGACTATTCTGCACAATTTCTATTATATTCTATTTTATTTTATTTACTTGCACTGTTGGAGGAGCCTGGGACCTAATCATGTCATTGTCATAACTACACTGTAGCTATGTACACATTGTCTTTATTAGCATCCCCATTAGCACTAGCATGAGCATTCTTCCTGGGGTCCTCACACACACACACACACATAAACATTCAAACCAAACAGCTCATCGTGTCATGCAATGCAGAGTGCTGTATGAAATGAAAACTGAAATGGAAATCCAATTTTCACCATCCTAACGCCAAACAAAAGAAAAAAGAAATAATCGTACATAATAATATACACATACCCACAGGCACGGTTCAATCTGACTTTTTAAACATTGCAACCTTTTGAAATGTACTTGGGAATGTTCCTGAACGATATGGACGGGTAAAGAGTTCCAGCTGATCTGACATGTTTTCTGTCTCATATTAGATTTGGGTAATTCCTTCTATTGTATGTCGTGTTTGAGAGTTATGTTGAGCAAACTGCGCTATCAACCTTTGTGATAATATATGTGGTGAGTGAGTCACTGTACTATTTCTGACAACATTTAACAACATATGAGCTGACGTCTGTCTGACACCTAACCATGTCAGTGTCTCCAGCATTTCAGTGACTTATTTGGTGCTACTTGTAGTCTTTTTCCGCAGCACTAGACCAAATAACCGAACAATAATCAAGCTGCGACAGAACCAAAGCATCCAGAACTTGTCTACTGACATCTATTGGCAAATATTTTACAATTCTTTATGACAATAAAAGCCTTGAATCCTTCCCTGTTTACTTCATAATCTGGTAGTTTACAGATCTACAGTTTTCTGAAGCGATTTATCTTCATGTCTTCTGAATGGCCACTCTTTACTTATTCCGTCGTAAGAGGTGCAAAGGATTTGATTTCTGGCCTGATTAATATGTATTTCCTCCTGTTTAGAGCTAGCTTAGCATCAGGAGCAAGCTTCATGTAAGTCCATCTCTACTTCTTCTGTCTCGAGGATATTCCAAAGCGGTAGAAAGGAAATCTCAGCTGACTGTTGGAGGTTTTTAAATAAGAAATCCCTGCAAAGCCTCTCCGCCAGTGAGACCTGGGTCTGACACACACATCCTCTAGAGTGCAGGAACAGATATGACACACACACACAGGCCCGGACTAGCCATCGGGAGGACCGGGAGGTTTCCCGATGGCCTGGCCTGTTAAGTGGCCTGCTGGCCTGAGGATTTGTTATGTATGTATTGTGAATGTAACGCTGCGCAAATGTGGGTCTGACTCTGCCTCACAGAGGGTGACTGGTTGTCTACATGATGTGGCCACTTTCATACAGATCAAACTAAAGCCCTCGATTGGTCTCTGTGTGTCATTCAAGCTGCTCGGGAGTGTATGTGTGGCGCGAGCGGGCGAGTAGCGTGTATTGTTGTTGTTAGCATCTGGTGCTAGCTAGCTGCGCTAACGGATATAATGAGCTGTCGACAAGGTGGAGGAGAGTCCTCTCCTGTCAGACTGAGAGACTGATAACTACAGCTCAGGTGAGGTAAAGGACACTGAGTGTTTGATAGTTAAGTTAGTCTAAGTTCTCTGTGGGTCTCAAACGGTTTGGTCACCATTTATGTAAACACATATTTCCATTTGAGGGGGGAGTGATTAGTAAAATATGCATGAATAATACAAATAAAATGTTAACTAGGTGAAAAAAGGTAAGATAAACTTTAAAAACGTATTGAGAGCTAAAACTAGTCTTTGCTGCTGCCTCAAAGAGGAGCAGGGGGGAGAGGAGGGAGACAGGTGAGGCTGGTTCAGGAGCACAGACACACTCACAACTATAAATGAACCAAAAACAAATAAACAAGTTTCAATGTTTTTTCATATTGGATATGGCATGTTATTGGTTATGGTCATGTTCTTATGATTTTATGATTATTTAAATGTATACAGTTCTGTTTCATATGTAGTCTCTTTATTTCCCCCTCAAAATGCACCAGATTGATGCATTTAACTTCAACATTTAAAAAAAAATCTTCCCGGGGGAGCATGCCCCCGGACCCCCCTATAGGGTTTCAGGTCCACCTCCACTTAAAATATGTTCACATGGACAGGTTCCTAAATAGATTTGCACTTTTTTTTTAAAATAGTAACCCATGTCCATATGTTTATTCTGGGGTAGTAGATTTAAAGTGTAGGGCTATCACTACGGGCAGCAACGCTGTAAATATTGACAAATAAATCCAGGAAAATGACACAAAAGAAAACTGGTAATGGCCTGGCTGGGTGTATAATTCCCGGTCTGATGATTGTCCCAGTCCGACCCTGCACACACACACACACACACACACACACACACACACACACACACACACACACACACACACACACACACACGCCAATTAACAAGAGTCATGCATGAAATTGAGAGCATAGCAGCAATAACACACATCTTAGCTGCTGGTAAACAAGGAGATTAAAAAAATAGGAGCAGGTGATTGACTTCATCCCAGTATTGTTCATTTTGTGATGTAGTCATGTGTCAAATATCCTTGTTTTGACACATTTAGTCAACCTTATCATTATTCTAGTTAACTACAAGTCTATTCTGATATTGGTCAAATAAACCCATAACCATATTAGTCCAGTTTAAGTCATTGGAAACCATTAGTTACCATTAAGTCATCATGTTGCAGAACATTGTACAGTCATTATAGCCTGGGCAAAAGGCAGAACATGTGAGAAATGTCACTCCGCAATGTCATGAAGTCTCACCTCTGTGCATTTAGGAAGACATGCAACCTCTCTCACGAAAACACATGCATGTTAGTGCCTGTCTGTCCCCCCAGGAGGCATCCCCACAGTGGGCAGAACAAGGCATGTAGGGGTCATTGCTAACTGTGCATTATTGTTTCTCACGGCAGTAATCTACCATGACAGAAAAAAGCCTCGGAGGAAGCGTGTGTTGAATGCTCACCATAAAGAATGATGAATATATGTGTGTGTGTGTGTGTGTGTTCCTGTAAACAGCATATAAGGTGTTGTCATCACAGTAAAACAAATTTGATCTACTCCTACGGTTAAAATGGAAAACCTATTTTTGTTTGGCCTTGTTCGAAAGCTTTCTTGCCAATATCCCCCTTTATCCTTTGCCCTCTCTTTCCTCTTCCTCTCTCTCTCTCTCTCTCTTCCTCTCTCTCTCTTCCTCTCTGAGCCCTCATCGCCATCTGTGCGATAATAATGGCTCACCGGTGGGAGTTCGACTGGTGTCTCCGACGGTAATAAACAAGGCTGATGCGGTGGCATGCTTTCGAGGTGGGAGAAAATTAAACAGATAAGAGGCCGCATATCGTGGCGTAGAAGGCGTCGCTTTCAGCAAGTGTGTCCTCCAAGAGTGAGAGGAGCCAAGGAGGCAGGAAGATGGATAGAAAGCAGGAAACAGGCCATGAGAGGAGGCTGTTTCTGGTGACTGAGGGAAGCTAATAGTGTGAGCGACGGTGGCCGATCGTCAGTATGTCACTGTGAGGTTTAATTAGCAATGATCGCATGGAAGCTCAATCAGGGCGTCGTTTAAAGGGAAGTCAGAGGCGAGCTGAGGAATCAGCCATTGTCTCTTTGTTTTTTAATATTTGTAATTGTTGATCATCTTTCTAGCTACCTATTGTGATTCAATGTGGAACAAAAACAGCTGTAGCTTCTTGCTTTAAAGCTTTAGGTTTAAACATGCTTTTTTAGTATTATAGAGGCTATATGCTGCTGATGTTCAGGTGTATATCAGTATGTAGTGTCTCTACTTTAAAGAGTCATCTCCTGCTGATGTTCAGGTGTATATCAGTATGTAGTGTCTCTGCTTTAAAGAGTCCTCTCCTGCTGATGTTCAGGTGTATATCAGTATGTAGTGTCTCTGCTTTAAAGAGTCCTCTCCTGCTGATGTTCAGGTGTATATCAGTATGTAGTGTCTCTGCTTTAAAGAGTCCTCTCCTGCTGATGTTCAGGTGTATATCAGTATGTAGTGTCTCTGCTTTAAAGAGTCCTCTCCTGCTGATGTTCAGGTGTATATCAGTATGTAGTGTCTCTACTTTAAAGAGTCCTCTCCTGCTGATGTTCAGGTGTATATCAATATGTAGTGTCTCTACTTTAAAGAGTCCTCTCCTGCTGATGTTCAGGTGTATATCAGAATGTAGTGTCTCTACTTTAAAGAGTCCTCTCCTGCTGATGTTCAGGTGTATATCAGTATGTAGTGTCTCTACTTTAAAGAGTCCTCTCCTGCTGATGTTCAGGTGTATATCAGTAGTTAGTGTCTCTACTTTAAAGAGTCCTCTCCTGCTGATGTTCAGGTGTATATCAGTATGTAGTGTCTCTACTTTAAAGAGTCCTCTCCTGCTGATGTTCAGGTGTATATCAGTATGTAGTGTCTACTTTTAAAGAGTCCTCTCCTGATGATGTTCAGGTGTATATCAGTATGTAGCTGTCTCTACTTTAAAGAGTCCTCTCCTGCTGATGTTCAGGTGTATATCAGTATGTAGTGTCTCTACTTTAAAGAGTCCTCTCCTGCTGATGTTCAGGTGTATATCAGTATGTAGTGTCTCTACTTTAAAGAGTCCTCTCCTGCTGATGTTCAGGTGTATATCAGTATGTAGTGTCTCTACTTTAAAGAGTCCTCTCCTGCTGATGTTCAGGTGTATATCAGTATGTAGTGTCTCTACTTTAAAGAGTCCTCTCCTGCTGATGTTCAGGTGTATATCAGTATGTTAGTGTCTCTACTTTAAAGAGTCCTCTCCTGCTGATGTTCAGGTGTATATCAGTAGTTAGTGTCTCTACTTTAAAGAGTCCTCTCCTGCTGATGTTCAGGTGTATATCAGTATGTAGTGTCTCTACTTTAAAGAGTCCTCTCCTGCTGATGTTCAGGTGTATATCAGTAGTTAGTGTCTCTACAGTGACATGTCTCGATGCTTTAATGTTCAAAAAGCTCTTTATTTTCTCATACTGCCTGTATAGAAGTGTAACATAGTGATGTCACTAGGCCTCTCAGACTATTATTTCTGTTCAAAATGTTTTTCTGATAAACATATCGCACACTATTAGCCCAGCACCAAGCAGATCATACATTAGGTGGAGAAACACAACTCCAATGCTAATCTTTCTACATGTTACTGTAAAGAAGCATGTGTTAGGTAGAACTGTTCAGTAAGCCCCTTTATCCAATATTGCTCTTTAATTCATAAAAATAGGTGTTTTCAACATATTACAGTACATTGCTGTGTGTCCATCCTTGTCCCAGATTACATGTACAATCCAACAAGTGTTAGTTAGTATCCGATTAGTGAGAGATGTCCTGTCATTGTGAGTTTTCTCATCCGACGTCTAAACGCCACTTCCTCTCTCCAACTTCTGAACCGCTAATTGATTTGTCTTGACGTCTTTGTTGTTTTAATTAACAAGATTTAACAAGTTTAATTGTGCAATTGTGTTAGCTCACTAAGTTTGGTAAACAGCAGAGTAACCAATTACTTTTCACACATATACGGTGTGTGTGTGTGTGTGTGTGTGTGTGTGTGTGTGTGTATGTGTGTGTGCGTGTGTGAGATGTAAAGGATGCTTAATCTCCTTATGACGAACATAACTTTGTAGATATGCTAATTCTGAAACGACTAGAAGCTGTGTTTAGGGTCTGCAGATTGATGGGAGTGTAAAACCTCACAGTATGATTTTGACGGAAAGTGACAGGCTATAACAAAGTGGTATGTGCACTGCAGGCGATAACCCTTAAAAGCTTTAAATTATTTTCTTATTCAACACTGTAATGAATAATATTACTTAGACTAATTACGCTCATTAATCACAGTGACGTCGTCCTGCGGCTGCTGAACCCTGACGACGAAAACTGCAGGTTGTTAAAGAGCGATTGATTAATAATATCGTGAAGCAGTTCGATAATTTAAAGTGTTTTGCATTTCAATTATTCGTCCTATCGCTTTATTAATATTTCACGGTTTCACACAAGAGATTGCACAACACCAAAAAGGGCCAGTAAAGAATAGACTTGTTATTATATCCAGAGAAGTATTATAATAAGCACACCATAATATCTTCTCACTGGCTCCCTGTCCAGCACCGGATTGACTACAAAAACCTTCTGCTTACATACAAAGCCCTCAACAACCTTACCCCCACCTATCTCTCAAACCTCCTCCAGGAATACACCCCCTCCCGCTCCCTGTGCTCATCCTCAGCCGGACTCTTGACTGTCCCCACCTACCGCCTTAGCACCATTGGAGCCAGGGCTTTTAGCTGCACCGCGCCCAGGCTATGGAACTCTCTGCCTCCACGCATCAAACAGTCTGACTCCATCACGACATTCAAAACCCACCTGTTTAAACTGGCCTACTCACTCTAAGACGCATTCAACCTGCTCTCACAGACCCTCCTCTCACTCCGTCACTCATGCTGTCATGCTGCTGTATTGCCGTGTCGGTTCGATAAATTGTGTTCCGTTTTTTTTTTAGCTGTTTTAACTTTTAAATGCACTGTAAGGCGACCTTGGGTGTCCTGAAAGGCGCCTCGAAATAAAATGTATTATTATTATTATTATTATCTTTTGATATTGACTTGTCTTGTTGTGCAATGTCGTGTTAAGCCCGTCCTTTCACCCAAAGTATAAAGCTCTGTCTTTTGGATTGTTGAATGTCATATTTCCCCAAAGAAAATCTAAAATAAAGACTTACAATAATTGTTTTAAAGTTAGCCAAGGCACTTAAAAAAGTTAAAAAGGCAATTAAAAAGTATTTGATGAAGCTGAATGTGACTGATTACTTAGTTTACTGTGGCAAGCTGTTTCCCATTTGGTTTTACAACCTCCATTTTAAAGTGCAGAGATAAACAGACTTATGTTGACCTAGATGTGCATTTTTCTAAGACATACAAAACTCAAATATACATTAAAAAAAGACAGTTATACTAATGTTTCCACACACATTATGACATCGGCATGCACATGTATATCCCGCACCTTCGCATCATCTCACAGCCCCTCGTAAGACATGTAGTCGTGTGTATTGTTCGGTGTGCATTGAGACGTAAGACACACCTGGAATGATATATGTGACAGTGATGAGGAAGCAGAGGAGAGGCTTGACCTCACGCTGAGAGACAAAAGAGACGGGGTTACAGGAAGTGTTCAGCACTTCAGAGGATGAGGGATATTCCAGTGTAACGCTCTGTAATGAGGAACACAACACACACAGGAAGTGAACTGTACAGTCAGAGGAGAGTTAGCTGAGGAGGGAGAGAGGAGAGAGGAGAGAGGAAGCAGACTTACAGTCATTTGCTGGTGTTCCTCATCAAGGCATCCCTTTCAAGTGAGCGGGGTTGATGAGTTAATAGGATGCAAATGTATTCAAAGGATCCCTCCCAAACTCTTGCAGGATGTAGAACTCTGAATACAGATATTAAAAAAAGAGCAATGGAGGGAAACGTTTTAAGACGGTCACAAAGACACGGAATTGTCCATCCCTACCTTCGGGACTCTTTCGCTCAGCGGTGAATCTCAACATGCGTGAAAAGAGAAACTGGTAAATGGTGTACTTCTACTCCACTACAGTTATTTAATACCTTTAGTTACTTTACAGATTTAGATTACAGTGTAGATATGTCAATGAAAAACATAGGTCCAACAGCGCAACATATATATAGGACATAGGACAAAGGAAACAGATCAAATAGTGCTTCTACTTTTACTCAAGTACAAGATCTGAGTACTTCTACTTTTACTCAAGTACAAGATCTGAGTACTTCTACTTTTACTCAAGTACAAGATCTGAGTACTTCTACTTTTACTCAAGTACAAGATCGGAGTACTTCTACTTTTACTCAAGTAAAATATCTGAGTACTTCTACTTTTACTCAAGTACAAGATCGGAGTACTTCTACTTTTACTCAAGTAAAATATCTGAGTACTTCTACTTTTACTCAAGTACAAGATCTGAGTACTTCTACTTTTACTCAAGTACCAGATCTGAGTACTTCTACTGTTACTCAAGTACCAGATCTGAGTACTTCTACTTTTACTCAAGTACAAGATCTGAGTACTTCTACTTTTACTCAAGTACAAGATCTGAGTACTTCTACTTTTACTCAAGTACAATATCTGAGTACTTCTACTTTTACTCAAGTACCAGATCTGAGTACTTCTACTTTCACTCAAGTACAAGATCTGAGTACTTCTACTTTTACTCAAGTACAAGATCTGAGTACTTCTACTTTTACTCAAGTACAAGATCTGAGTACTTCTACTTTTACTCAAGTACAAGATCTGAGTACTTCTACTTTTACTCAAGTACAAGATCTGAGTACTTCTACTTTTACTCAAGTACAAGATCGGAGTACTTCTACTTTTACTCAAGTAAAATATCTGAGTACTTCTACTTTTACTCAAGTACAAGATCGGAGTACTTCTACTTTTACTCAAGTAAAATATCTGAGTACTTCTACTTTTACTCAAGTACAAGATCTGAGTACTTCTACTTTTACTCAAGTA
Source organism: Harpagifer antarcticus (assembly GCA_902827135.1). Classification (NCBI taxonomy): domain Eukaryota; kingdom Metazoa; phylum Chordata; class Actinopteri; order Perciformes; family Harpagiferidae; genus Harpagifer; species Harpagifer antarcticus. The sequence continues at coordinate 33,217 of CADEHL010001276.1, read as the reverse complement.
CCAGATCTGAGTACTTCTACTGTTACTCAAGTACCAGATCTGAGTACTTCTACTTTTACTCAAGTACAAGATCTGAGTACTTCTACTTTTACTCAAGTACAAGATCTGAGTACTTCTACTTTTACTCAAGTACAATATCTGAGTACTTCTACTTTTACTCAAGTACCAGATCTGAGTACTTCTACTTTTACTCAAGTACCAGATCTGAGTACTTCTACTTTTACTCAAGTACCAGATCTGAGTACCTCTACTTTTACTCAAGTACCAGATCTGAGTACTTCTTAGGGGTAAAGAATAGACAGAATGACTGAAGAAAGGCTGCAATATGAAGCAGTTCTCAAAGTCAACTTTATTGTCAATCTTTCCGTTTGTGTGTACAGACAGAGAGATCAAAATACCGTTTCCCACTATCCTGCATAGAAAAATACAAATATATATATAAATATGTATACAAATATGTATATACCTATACATATAACAGACAGACACATGTATATGCACACAGTCTCAGGAATCTCAGCTTTAATCGGATGTCTTGTGCAGTTAGTTATGTGTTCTGTGCTAAGTACGTTAGCATTTTTTCGCTCAGGGCTAATTTAGACGCTTCTTGTGAGACTTGGTAAAGATGGTTCCTATCTTCAGTTAGCTGAGTTTATAACCGTTAAGTGAGTATGACACATTCATAGTTTTTTAAATATTAAGAAGCCCTGTGACACAGTTTTGTGAAAAAACTACCCGCAGGACCCGGATTAGCGTCCTCTCTCGGGGTCCTAACAGGTTAAGATTTCACTTGTACCAGTACTTCTCCCACACACACACAGAACAGAACAGACCGAATGAGTGAAGAAAGGCTTTAAAGTTAACAGTTGTACAGCTCCAGCTCCACCTGGCAGCTCACATCCTTCTCGTGTGTTCTCCCTGTACTCTTCACTCTTCGCCCCGAGCTCACACATGTCTCTTTCTCTCACTCTGACTAACAACCTCTGTCTTTGTGTGTTTTCAGGAGCTTCATTACACACGTATGCACACATGTAGTTCATGGATCCTAAAGCGAGGAGGCACCCACACACACGATGTCTCACACACTAGAGCTCACACACTCTCACACGCAGCAGCTCCCTCTTTAGTATTCATGAATATTTCATGCTCTCCGGATTGAAAATCTGCTCAAGGTCACTGTCACGCTGACTGGGAGCTGAAGGCCTTTCTGACGTCTCCAACCAGAGGCCCTGTAATTGTCTTATTAGGCTGCCTTTTTCATTTTACTGACAATTAAATCAAACCTAAAAGCCAGGAAAGAGCCTGAAGTGTGCTTCTGTCTATTGGAAAGACATAACTGTTCTACATACTGATATACACCTGCACATCAGCAGGAGAGGACTCTTTAAAGTAGAGACACTACATACTGATATACACCTGAACATCAGCAGGAGAGGACTCTTTAAAGTAGAGACACTACATACTGATATACACCTGAACATCAGCAGGAGAGGACTCTTTAAAGTAGAGACACTACATACTGATATACACCTGAACATCAGCAGGAGAGGACTCTTTAAAGTAGAGACACTACATACTGATATACACCTGAACATCAGCAGGAGAGGACTCTTTAAAGTAGAGACACTACATACTGATATACACCTGAACATCAGCAGGAGAGGACTCTTTAAAGTAGACTACATACTGATATACACCTGAACATCAGCAGGAGAGGACTCTTTAAAGTAGAGACACTACATACTGATATACACCTGAACATCAGCAGGAGAGGACTCTTTAAAGTAGAGACACTACATACTGATATACACCTGAACATCAGCAGGAGAGGACTCTTTAAAGTAGAGACACTACATACTGATATACACCTGAACATCAGCAGGAGAGGACTCTTTAAAGTAGAGACACTACATACTGATATACACCTGAACATCAGCAGGAGAGGACTCTTTAAAGTAGACTACATACTGATATACACCTGAACATCAGCAGGAGAGGACTCTTTAAAGTAGAGACACTACATACTGATATACACCTGAACATCAGCAAGAGAGGACTCTTTAAAGTAGAGACACTACAGACTGATATACACCTGAACATCAGCAGGAGAGGACTCTTTAAAGTAGAGACACTACATACTGATATACACCTGAACATCAGCAGGAGAGGACTCTTTAAAGTAGAGACACTACATACTGATATACACCTGAACATCAGCAGGAGAGGACTCTTTAAAGTAGAGACACTACATACTGATATACACCTGAACATCAGCAGGAGAGGACTCTTTAAAGTAGACTACATACTGATATACACCTGAACATCAGCAGGAGAGGACTCTTTAAAGTAGAGACACTACATACTGATATACACCTGAACATCAGCAGGAGAGGACTCTTTAAAGTAGAGACACTACATACTGATATACACCTGAACATCAGCAGGAGAGGACTCTTTAAAGTAGAGACACTACACACTGATATGAAAGTACAAGTTAGTATAAAACAGGGCCCTTTAACACATCCTAAAATAAATACTGTGGTAAACAAATAACTCTTACAACGGCAACAAGAATAAATGATATCAATGGATATCCAAAAGCAAATGTGAAGAATAGAAGAAGAGTGTTTTGTTTACTTTCAAAGCAGGGAGATTAAATGGTGTACATTCATACTCAGAACATTTTAAAAACATATTTTATGAAAAACAAACGTTTGACATTTTATTGCTTTTATAGAACCAGTAGGAATAAATATGAATCACGCTGCTTAGTCATTATTTTGAGTCATGAAAAGTGAATCAGAGCTGAGGCACCTGCAGGCTGCAACACGCCAGCTGCAAATAATACAGAGAGAACGTGTTAGAAGAGAATCCATTAATTAAAGCTTCAATTAATTAAGCTCCTTTTGAAAGATATTCTAAATGATTTCTAATCACAGTCCTTGATCTGCATACATTCATATTCTCATGGTACATAAGGGTTAATAAGACGTGTGTACTCTGTGTGTGTGTGTGTGTGTGTGTGTGTGTGTGTGTGTGTGTGTGTGTGTGTGTGTATGTGTGTGTGTGTGTGTACTGCGTGTGTGTGTGTGTGTACTGCGTGTGTGTGTGTGTGGTGTGCGTGCGTGTGTGTGTGTGTGTGTGTGTGTGTGTGTGTGTGTGTATGTGTGTGTGTGTGTGTACTGCGTGTGTGTGTGTGTGTACTGCGTGTGTGTGTGTGTGTGTGTGCGTGTGTGTGTGTGTGTGTGGCGTGCGTGTGTGTGTGTGTGTGTGTGTGTGTGTGTGTGTGTGTGTGTGTGTGTTGTATGTGTGTGTGTGTGTGTACTGCGTGTGTGTGTGTGTGTACTGCGTGTGTGTGTGTGCGTGCGTGTGTGTGTGTGTGTGTGTGTGTGTGTGTGTGTGTGTACATAAACACAGCTGGCTATAAAAAGAGAATCATTTGCTGCAGAAACACTAATAATGCAGCTATTACTTCTAAATGTTGAATGTGTGTTGCGAGCTGTTTCTGCTTGGCAAAGAGTGGAGGAAAGTATGTCAGGGTGCTGTCCCACAATGCATTGCTTCAGGGAGGGCATACATGAGTCTTTCTTCTTTCCCACTGCAGTACGATGGGCCATAGGTTGAATCCAGAATGTGTCAGGAGAAGACATGCTGAGCAGGAGGTCTGTTGTCAGCTTGTTACCGAGAGAAAACACGAGCATGTGGATGAGTGATGGAGAGAGTGAAGGAGGTAGGAGTGTGTGTGTGTGTGTGTGTGTGTGTGTGTGTGTGTGTGTGTGTGTGTGTTTGCTCACCTTTGCACATCTCCAAAATGTGAGTGGAAGAGACAGTATCTGAAGAGCACAACTGGAGGAGAGGGAACAAGGAGAGGGAACAAGGAGAGGGTCAAGAGATGATGGCCGTGATCCTGATGGATGTGGACAAGTTCTTGTGTCAGAGTCTGGCACTTATGTCACTAGAGCTCAACCAGGCACACACACACACACACACACACACACACACACACACACACACACACACACACACACACACACACACACACATACTGTACACTGTAAGCATTCACTTATCGACTGAAAAGCCCACACATTAAAGTACACACATGCAGGATAGGACACGTTTACAACCTAAAGCACTTAAGCCCTAATGTCCCCCTCACCTCTACCTGAACCCTGTTCTACCTTGACCAAGCCTTGAAGGACAACACACCAAACATAAATGCATTCTGGACCCTGCAAAGACTATAACCAAGAACCAATCAGCACATGAGGAAATACCTCCCATAGCAGATGATGGTAGTTTGTTGAAGTTATTTAAAATGGGAAACTTGAGTTTGACACGAGCCTCTGTATTGATATACAGAAAGAAACAAGCTTTTACTGACCAATACTTACACCACGCATCCTCACCGCTTACTTCGCTTCATTCCAGACAGTTGTGAATATATTTGAGGATTAAAATGATCAGATGAAAAATGAAAATAGAGTTCTGTGTGTAACCTGTTTGAAGTTGTAGTACCACAGTCTGGCCACTCGGAAAATGTGCTTAACATACTTCCTGTGGCAAATCTTTTAACCCCAATATGCAATAAGCGTCTAGCTTTTTGACATGCAATTTAATAATGGAGTCCTTCACTTACTTAGCACTTGTGGGTTTCTCTTCTCGTGCACTGATTTGCTTTCTATAACTGAACAGCCAATCAGTTTGATTACTCTCACAGACGGGCTATACAAGCGATTCAAAGTGCAGAATCAAACCAAAAGAATAAGTACTAATAGTCTGGTACAAACGTGAAAGTGAGTGCAAGAAGTGCTCAGAGACGGCCTGAAACTGGTGTGTCAGGGCCCTAACCCTAAATTAAAAAAAATGGTGTAACGACGAGTACTGAGGATGAGTAAAGTGAACAAACTCCATTAAAATTCCTCTTCTCTAACGGTTGCCAAAAATAGGTTTAAAAACGTAAAGGGACACGCCCACTTCCTTGTGTTATATACTGTATTTAATTTATCATTGCATGGTGTTTCATTGCTATAACTCATTACTTCACAATGTCTACTAAACTACTATATATGGACTGTTTGCTGACTGTCATTCGAGCGCTTTGAACGGAAGAAATTAAAATTCGACCAATTTTGGAGCACTTCTTCTTCCATAGAAATATCTGCATAAACGATTTCAATCCAACCGAATCATCTTTTGTTCTGTTGCCCTCCATCATCCATAATTGCTTTTAATTTTAGCTCCACACATTGAATTCTGGGACAATAGTTTCCATCAAGTCTGCTTTGCATGAGTCGAGCGGTATTAGCCCACATGCTGACATCTTTGAGTTCCCAACTTGTGTCAGTTTCCCAGTGTGAGTTGCCCTGCAAACTGAACACCCAGATAAAGTTATTATGCAGAATAGAATTGGGACACAGCTGCTAAAATCACCCTGCTGGGAACATTTAGCAGAGCTGAGTTTCTTTCTGTGTCGCTGTGTGTGAACGGCTCAGAGCCAGAAACACGTACGTATATTTCATTTAGTGTACTTGTGTTGATGCTATGACTTACTTGGCTATCAGAGCGTTACACGTTTAAAAAGTACTCTCCATCTATTCCTTAAGATGCTTCTATAACTTGTTAAGATGCTTTCTCGAGTGAATCTTCAGTGGTTAACTTTGAATTTTAGGTTTGACTTTTCACATATAAATGATAACTTTAAATGCCCTCTCTTTACTTACACCTACAGTAAGTACTTCTCAGATTACTGACACCAAGCATGCTCTGTTTTGCTCTAAAAATATTATAATATTATTCAAAGGTTTCTATTTAAATAACTTGAGGCTAGGTTTATGTCTCCCTATCGTTAATTTCACGGGAATGAATATTAATGATACTCAAACAACATTGGTTTGAGGCTCAAATGTAACTAAATTAATATTATTTTTTAGTCATTATTTTTACCTCATGGAAGGAACCAATAAATACATAGCTTTTTAGTTTTAAACCAAATTAAATCTGAGCTCAAAATTCTAAATTGGCTGATTTAGTATCCCCTCAGTTTAGGTCCCAGGAACAATTAAGATATTTAATTAAAACATTACATTTAAAGATCAAACAAAGGCTCATTAATTCAATATTTCCCAATGCTAACCTCGCAGACCATAAAGTGTTATCGTGTTGCTAAACAAACGTCCAGGCCTCACCCTGTCTGCGTTTGACTTTATTTCTGAACTGGGACTCATGGTGAATAATTTGTGAAGAGTGCTTCATCAAACTTTCATTCTCAAATGGAGCTGCAGTTCTGCCTTCGCATCGTTACACAGCCAGAACAAAGCCCCCCACCCCAACAAAGTCAGCTGGGTATACAACCTAACAACTTTGAGTTCAGGGACCGAGGGAAGTGCCAAAGCAAAAATATGTTCTACCATAAATGCTTTGTTGAAGCGCCCAGCTGTGGGACTTGCTAATTGCTAAATATTCCAGAAAAATATTACTAAATATTAAGCTTTTGTAACATTTCAGAAGTTCTTGTGAAAGTTCTTTTATTTACAAGTCTAGACTGTTCCCTGCAATCCATCGTGGGGAGAAATTCTGTCGTTGAAAAATCATAACTTTTGGCTTTCTTATTTTCTGCAGACTATTGTTCCCTTCCAATGAAAGATGCTGCTACATTTTCAGCATAGCAATTCAGAAAACACTCGAACTGAATACTTAATTTGAGTTCTAGTGTAACCTCTCGACCTTAAAGGGGCAATGCTCATTTCCAGGAGTATGTCTCTACTTTAAAGAGTCCTCTCCTGCTGATGTTCAGGCGTATATCAGTATGTAGTGTCTCTACTTTAAAGAGTCCTCTCCTGCTGATGTTCAGGCGTATATCAGTATGTAGTGTCTCTACTTTAAAGAGTCCTCTCCTGCTGATGTTCAGGTGTATATCAGTATGTAGTGTCTCTACTTTAAAGAGTCCTCTCCTGCTGTTGTTCAGGTGTATATCAGTATGTAGTGTCTCTACTTTAAAGAGTCCTCTCCTGCTGATGTTCAGGTGTATATCAGTATGTAGTGTCTCTACTTTAAAGAGTCCTCTCCTGCTGGTGTTCAGGTGTATATCAGTATGTAGTGTCTCTACTTTAAAGAGTCCTCTCCTGTTGTTGTTCAGGTGTATATCAGTATGTAGTGTCTCTACTTTAAAGAGTCCTCTCCTGTTGTTGTTCAGGTGTATATCAGTATGTAGTGTCTCTACTTTAAAGTGTTCTCTCCTGTTGTTGTTCAGGTCTATATCAGTATGTAGTGTCTCTACTTTAAAGTGTTCTCTCCTGCTGGTGTTCAGGTGTATATCAGTATGTAGTGTCTCTACTTTAAAGAGTCCTCTCCTGCTGATGTTCAGGTGTATATCAGTATGTAGTGTCTCTACTTTAAAGAGTCCTCTCCTGCTGTTGTTCAGGTGTATATCAGTATGTAGTGTCTCTACTTTAAAGAGTCCTCTCCTGCTGATGTTCAGGTGTATATCAGTATGTAGTGTCTCTACTTTAAAGAGTCCTCTCCTGCTGTTGTTCAGGTGTATATCAGTATGTAGTGTCTCTACTTTAAAGAGTCCTCTCCTGCTGATGTTCAGGTGTATATCAGTATGTAGTGTCTCTACTTTAAAGAGTCCTCTCCTGCTGATGTTCAGGTGTAATTTGGGGTGAAGTGTCTCAGGGACACAACGACATGCTGACTGCAGCGGGACTCAAACTTACTACCCCCTGATCCGAACACCAAAAACACAATCCACTGCGCCACACGCCTCCGTGTATTCAACAAATCAAAATAATAGGGGGTCTTTAAATGTTCCCAACCCTCCTCCTTCCACGGGTGTAGTTCCTCACCCTCCTTATTTGGAAGCGCTCTGATAACGTGTGTCTCAGCTTCACGCAGGAGTCAAGCTACAGGAAGGGAGAGGAGCAGTGGATCTTGTTGCAGGGCAGATTTAGTGTCCGGAGAAGCTCGGCATGTTTGCTTTTATGTCCACGAGCCGCTGAGCCACTTGATTCAGGATGTGGTCGGAAGGTAAAGAACAAAGTGAAGGTTTTATTAAGGTCACAAAGTAACTTTACACCTCCTCTATTAGTGAGCGGCAGGCGGGCTTATGGAGATACAAAGGGCAGGTCGATCAGTGTTGAGACGGAGCGACGCGGGGTGGAAGTCGGTGGAATTAGCTTTGATGTGCGCTATAAATCAGCTGATAGGAAGAGTGGCTGCGACGCCTCAGAGTGATAACATAACATCTCATGGCTTTAATAATGTCGAACCGGCACATGCTCACTAACCTAATGATGTACGACGTTATTCAAAAGAGGAAGAAGCTGGTTATCTTCTGCAACTTGAAACGCTCTTTAATATCGATAATTGTGCATAGATGTCTATATACACAGTTGAAGAACAAACATGATTATAGTATACGGCCTATATAGGATATTTATAAAGCTTTTGAACCTCACTAGATATATAACATCAAAGCTTGTGCTCTGCCTGGACGCTTGCCGTGAATGAATTGTAACCAAAGATATAACAGGGCGCTGGTTTCTTTACTTTGATGAATGCTCAGAAGAAGACTTTAATTTCACCTCTGAAGAAGCTCTTTGTTTTTAATTGTGTTGTATTGCAAGAACAATGGAAGAGACATGTCATCTGCACCGAGCCATTATAACGTTTCTTTATTTTACTTTGGTTTCGTAGCCCTAAAAAAGTACTGCACTGTTTTGACAAGAGGTGGGAAGTAACTAAGTACATTTACTCAAGTACTGTACTTACTGTAAGTGGAATTGTGAGGGGCTTTCAGAGGTACATGGTGTACTTCTACTCCACTACATGTATTTAATCCCTTTACAGATCTGGATGAATGATGTGAAATATAATGAAGTGTTGAATCAGACTTTAGTTCCACCTGGAGTAAATCCACCAGCTACCCTGCAGTCTACAAAGTACTTCAAACTAGCTGCACCTTCACCAGCTTTGAGAACACTTTCATGATCAATCATTATAAAACATATCATAGATATTATTCTGAAATGGACCAATCTGCACAATGACTACTTTCACTGTCTTTCACTATATTTTGATGAGAATACTTTCCTACTTTCACTTGAGGAACATTTTGAATGCAGGACTTTCAGTGAAACAGAGTATTCCTACACTCTGGTACTTCTACTTTTACTCAAGTACAAGATCTGAGTACTTCTACTTTTACTCAAGTACAAGATCTGAGTACTTCTACTTTTACTCAAGTACAAGATCTGAGTACTTCTACTTTTACTCAAGTACAAGGTCTGAGTACTTCTACTTTTACTCAAGTACAAGATCTGAGTACTTCTACTTTTACTCAAGTACAAGATCTGAGTACTTCTACTTTTACTCAAGTACAAGGTCTGAGTACTTCTACTTTTACTCAAGTACAAGATCTGAGTACTTCTACTTTAACTCAAGTACAAGATCTGAGTGCTTCTACTTGTACTCGAGTAGAAGACCTGAGTACTTCTCACACCTCTGGTTTTATATGTCTTTTGTATTCTTGTACAAACGGCCAACAACATGTGCATTAAGTGAAACTCGCTGCACTTTCAAAAGTGATCCACATTTAAGAACTGAAATGTAGAAACATCTTCACCACCTTTCTGCTCACTTATCATAGTTTCTTCACACAGACCAAATACGCGACTAATAAATGTTAACAGGAAGTCATTTGACCATTTTCTGATATCTCTCTCGGGCAAACAGCGCCTCGAGCAGACCTGGGAATCCTAAATATATTAAAATGGGTAAATAAGTGCAGAGAGAGGCGAGGGCTCACATGGAGGTCATGTTGGTGTTCCACACAGCAGAGCAGCAGAGAAGGTGAGCGGGGGTTTGTTCACGTGGGACGGGGAGGGTATGAAACCTGCAGCAGGTCATCCGGTCTCTCCTGGAGAGATAATGAAAGACCTGGACCTGGTGCTCAGGGGAGAGAACGGGGCGTTTGATGAAGGATACTGATCTCACTATCACTCATATGTAGGTGAGGAAATCCAAAGAGGAGGAGGAAGACACAGATTTCAGGACATCTGGACATACAGGTTCTCTGTGTATCGTGTTAATAATAATACATTTCATTTATATAGCACACTTTAAAAACAGCTCAAGGTGCTTCACAATACTACAGTATGAGGAGAACATAAACACAAAGTTATCTAAGGAGCATATTGAATAAAATATAGTAATATCATAAAGGTTAAGAGCAGAATCAGAATCAGGTTTATTACCAATTAACTAAGTACTAATTAGAGCAGTGGTGTCAAACTCAAGGCCCGGGGGCCAAATCCGGCCCGTGACATCATTTAATGTGGCCCCACAAGAGCTCTGAAAGAATATAATATGTTTATTATACGGTCACATGTTACTTTACAGAAGCATGTTGCCCATAAACTACATGTCCCACAATGCATCTCAAATTTGACTTTTTTCTTAGAATTTGCCTTTTTTTCCTCCAGAATTTGGCTTTTATTTTTAAATCATTTTGTGACATTCTCACTGATGCGGAGGCAATAATGTCATATAATACGTTATTTTATATATATTAAATATTTATGTATATTCATATAGTCTTAAAGTTACAACCGGCGCTTTGAATGCAACCATAATGTTAATGTTTGACCCCCCTGACTTAGAGGGTTATTAAGGCAAACCGTAGATACTGATACTTTTGATACTGTTTGAATAACATCAACTCATACTTATCTTAAGAAAAGATACTACCTTCTTGTACCATAATCAAAGAAACGATTGCATTAAGATACCATTGTACGTGAAGGGCCACAGACGTCATCACCCACTGCCATTTTGTCTCAACACAAGCCAAATGCATGCATGATGTTGTGCTTCAACACATTTGGAAACACTAGCATCCTGTTTCCCAGCATGCATGTAACGTGCTACAGATGTCAAGCATATACACACAACCTGATGAAGCTTATGGAGGTTTCCCAAGGAAGACATGTCCAGTAGTGATGGGCATTCATTCATCATTTGGCTCGGCTCACCAAGAAGAGCCGGCTCTTTCGGCTCCCAAACGGCTCTTCAGTTTACCACATATTATACCTTTTATAATTAAATCAAATGTAGCCCTGTGTTGACTAATTATAAGTGTACACATATATCTCTTAAATTATTCAATACATCCTGTGTACTGAAGTATTCAAAAGTAAAAATTACATGTTTAATATAAATGATTTGCTGTGGCCAATTGTTTGCATTGCATTTAAAGACCCGTGACTCTCTGATCCCACCCCATGAATGCACTGCCTTGTAGAACCACGCTACACAAAGCAGATAGCAACACCTATACAAACTTAAGCATAGACATTTAAAAAAGGGGGCTACTTTATCGACACTTTAAAATGATATTTAAAGAAAAGGCCCTGACAGAACAGCAGGGCTCTATTTCAGTAACTACTAACTATAGACAAAAAGACAGCAGCAGCTGACATCACATCTTTGCTGAGCCTAAGGATAATCATAAATAAATGACATAGTGAAAATAAATATATTGCAATGCTCAAAACAGCAGCATCCAACCGTCTCTAATCCTTGGATATGACATGTCACTGCATGCACGCACGGAGCAGCTGTAGCGCTTGTATTACTTAACAAAACAAAACAGAAACGGCTCGTTCGCGGGCTCGTTCGCGGGGTCGTTCGCGGGCTCGTTCGCGGGCGCGAGCCGGCTCCCGTCGTTCACTTAAAAGAGCCGGCTCTTTTAAGTGAACGACACATCACTAATGTTAATACCGTTAGGGAATAATTAGCTTAGGTATTCAACCTTCGACACAGTTCATAATGTTCTCCTCTCACTGTCTCCTTTCCCACGGCCTAGGTCTACGGCCTTGGGTGTTGCTGCTATCTCTCTTAAGGAGGTGCAGCTTGGGCGCATTGTTGTTGCCAGTCTGACCGAGCACAAGCCGCCATGACGTAGTTTACTGTTCAGGGACGAAGGCACACATTCTTTCTATGGACGAGAGCTCTAGTTATATTCAGGGTCCATGTTGCTTTAGTCTCGCTGATGAAGAATGTTGATTATTACACTCTGAACTAGTTAAAACCTCGAGCTGCAGAAAGAGTTCTTCAGAATTGGTTTGGAAACCGCTGTGTCAACTCGTGACACACCACCTGTCTTGTGAATTCTCCGGCCGAAGCTCCAAATAAACCGTCAGTGTTTGCCATCAAAGCTCCAGTTCTCCTCGTGTCTCTCTGAGTCCTGACTCCATCAAAGCTCCAGCTCTCCTCGTGTCTCTCTGAGTCCTGACTCCATCAAAGCTCCAGCTCTCCTCGTGTCTCTCTGAGTCCTGACTCTCCATTGTACAGAAGTTTCCCCCACAAACACAATGTCCCCAGAAGTGAAAAGGGTGCAGACATGTGTTCATGTTTATCCACTGAAGCATGTTTGCAGCTCGGTGAGGATACAACTGCTCTGCTTCCTGTGCGTTAAACTCTCTGTAAGAATGAGAGTAATCTGCCTAATGAGGAAAAGAGAGACATTAGTTTGAACTGGAAGACAAATGTTTTATATCCAGTTCAATATTGAAGACAATGTCTGACAAATGGGAGACGTTTTAAAGCATTTAGGGTCATTTCCCCCGATTTCCAATAATTAAAGTGAGACAAAGACTGATCGGCAACCGGTGATTCAAAGATACTCAGAGCCCCAGGAATAATTATTACATACTTAAGACACCACACTGCACATGGATTTATTCTTATGTTGCTCTTATTATATAACTATTACAAATAACAAGCAATGCAACTGTTTATTAGAAACACAATACATCAATATCTTTCATTTAGTGAGGAGACATTCAGAGACAGGACACTTCACATTGTTTTATCATTGCTCTTATTATGGAACCATTGCAGAAGTGCCAGAGATATGTATTTGAAACCTACATATTTATTATAATGAGTGAAAGTTGGAGCATTTAGGGTCCTTTACCCGTATTTCCATTCATTAAAATAAGATGAAGACTGATCTGATGCACAGAAAACTGGTGCAGAACGTTGACTGCAAAGACGGTAAAGTAACATTTCATATTGTTCCTTCTTTTTGGAACCAGATCAAAAATGTCAGAATATTTATTTCAAATATGATGCATTCATTTATTTGTTGGTGTTTAGTGTGATTGAATTATTTAGTAAAAACACAGCATTAACAAACAAACCACAATCAAATCAATGTTTATTTATATAGCCCAATATCACAAACACGTTTGTCTCAATGGGCTTTAAAGGGGACCTATCGTGCAAAATGCACTTTGTGATGTCTGTTATACATCAATGTGTCCCCGGTGTGTCGGGGAACTCACGCAGTGTCAGAGAATAAAACCCTCTCTCTTTTCCTCCGTACCCAAATCTCTAAAAACGGGGAACAACGGAGCTGATCCAGATTTGCGTCCGATATGACGTAATATCTGAAATGTGGACCCACGGCCCAATCAGAAACGTTGCTATCAGAAACAATGCCCGACTGTTTTGGACGTAATATGGACGGTGTTTACATTAGCATGCTAACACTCAGAGCTAACCTGTACTGGAGAGCATGTGTGTGAAGAAGCAGGAAGTAAAAAGGAACTCACTTTGTGGTATAACCGGCAAGAGAGAAAGCCTTTGAGCTCCAGACTGTTTCAGATCCTTGATAATCCATGATATGGCGTTTCATCACGGCAGCATTTAGTTTAGACAGTAGCTGCCGGGTCCCGCATGAGCTCAGACCCCTCCTCTTTAAAGCTTTATCCCCAAATCAGCACTTTAGAAACAGGAAGTGAAACAGAGGGATATGAGGCATGGCTAGAATGATCTGTTTGGTATTTTGAGCAAAACACTTCATAGACATGTTTTTCATATATATCTGAGACCTATGCTATTGCCTAAAAATAGCACGATAGGTGACCTTTAAAGAATAGATAGATGACAGTGTCAAATATAGTTAAAATTACAAGAAAAGTACATTTAAAAAACATGATAGAATGTGAAATACAAAATAAAACGAGATAAAATAATACAGTAAACATACAATAAAAACAATCGAATAAAATACCATAACATGTATGACTCAGGAGGACACATATATATATATAGTGAACCAGAAAGTCCTCGACACACTCTTAACATTTAGACACTGTCACTCAGAAGAAAATCCAAATAATTAGTTTTACTTTCAACAATTGGACGTTTGAGTTGCCGTAAAGAAAGGAAGATTAACGGAGGCAGGACTACAGTGACAGCTCTGTGTCTTCCTTTCTTTCACACCGGCTATAACTGAAGCAACGGGGTGAAGTGTTTAAAGACGAGCCTCTTACTCTGCAGAGACCATGACAGACCTGAATTACTATAAGAGCCTCTGTATCTGTGCTGTGAAACTGAAGGCAATTAAGAGCTGGAGTTAAACACCTTTACATGTATGGTGAAGCTGGAGGAGGCAGGGTGGGAGGAAAATGTCTGAACTTGACCCTGTTGGATTGGCCTAACCTTAACCACTAGGACTGGCGTGTCTCAGATCATGCGTATCCATTTTGGACACTTCATTAATAAAAATATCTAACCTTGACCCGTTTGGATCGCTTTAAACCTTACCACAGAAATATAACCATTAGAATAACTACTGTAGTTACATGTCAAACAGTCATCAGTAACCTAATCTGAGTCTCAAAATATCAAAGTACTATAATTACTTTCGGATTACCTCAATATCAAATGCAATGCGCACCTGCTGGAGATGACTTCAAAGCCTGTGACTGACGATCTCTCTGCAGGCTCTGCTGAGTGAGCGGAGGCCTCTCGCTGTGTGCCAACGTGTTGACAGTAGGTTAACTTGTGTGGTCCGTGTTATTGTGAGTAGATGTGTCTCGATTAGTTTAGTGTTGTGTGACTGTTGTAATCTAATTCAGCTGTGTTTCTTTACAGCTTCCTGTGTTTATACTGTACCACTTTGACAGTGAGGGTTCTAGTTGCTATTTAGTTTGTTATTATCTATTCCTTTGTATGTAAACAGGCTTGTTAGAGTCCTACTCTTGTTTGGTCCTTAGTTAAGTCGGTGCCCTTTTGACCCTGTTTCACCTTGCTTTATAATAAAACTACTTATAACTATTACCAATTCCATTCTGGTGTATGTTGCTTTCCTCTTCCCCTAGTCGGGTCGTATCTTATCTTAACATGTAAAGTAAAGTACAAGTATCTCAAAATGTTACTTAAGTACGCTACTTGAGTAATGTAGATACTTTGCACCACTGTCAAAATGTATTGTAACTGTAATCCTGATAGTAATCCCTATTTTTGTACCTTCTTTTTCGATCCTGATGTCGTAATCTTATGCCTGAGGAACTAAACCTCTTCCTCCTGCACTAAAAGAGGAAGGGGTTTAGTTCGTGAGTGTCAGTTTCTGAGGGTGGGCTTTCACGCTACAGGTGTAAACGTGGACATGCTGTCAGAAAGTCGAGGGTTCACACGTTGGAGCAGGTGTTTGTGAGCGTGTTGAGGACGAGAGGTGATTCAGGAGGAGAGAGGGAGGAAGGGAGAGAGAGAGGGAGAGAGAGAGAGAGTCAAGGTCAGAGAGTAATTAGGCTTTTTCTGTCAGACCAGGGAAACTGTCGAGCCTTGGGGATGAAAAGTGATTATATGAGAGTTTGAGAGTAATTGAATTCTATTGCAGAACCAGGATGGGATGGAAAAGGAAAGACATGATATCAGCAGAAGCTTCCAGGGCTGTTTCCATTATTTCAATTTCAAACACACAACAGAAATGTCTGATGAATTATACTCAGACGTTCTGTTCGGCGCTCAGTCGTCTTTGAAAATGACGTTGTTATGTTCCTCTGTTAGTATGTGCTGCACACAAACAATAGGAAGGATGTGTAAGCCGGAGGATGATCATATGTTCTGTGTCACACACTTAAAGGATGCACATGTGGTATCATGTCAAAGTGAAAATGTAACACTAATGAGTCACAGCAGAGATTCAATCATCTGTCGGGAGTTTAGTCACAGCTGCAAGAGAGGAAACAAAGCAAACAAGTAGAGGCTGTCCTGAGTTTACATTAACACTGCACGTTGAGGCAAAGTGTAGCTTTCATTTCATACTGTGTGCAACACATTGTAGTCTCTGCTGCACCCTTTGTAAATGCGTTATGTGTTAAATAATGTTTTATATATCAGAGACAAGTCATTGACTGTGGTGTTGCCAGAGTGATTACAATACAATTAACCTTTCAACCATTGTACCATTGTTTAGCATTCGCACACCTCGTCCATTGTCCCGCTAATTGAGTCGTTTGATTGACAGTCGCCATTCAAGAAGATGCCTTTATTTCAATGGCAGTGTAGAAAGCAAGAGAGGGCTCTTACCATTGGCTGTGGCAGATGTCAATCAATCAACACACGTGTGGGCGGGATCAACGGTCTCCAAGCTGTCACCATATAAGAATAGAAGAATATAGAACAGGGGTGGCAAACTCAATTTAATCACGGGCCACATCAAGGCAAGGCAAGGCAAGGCAAGGCAAGGCAAGGCAAGGCAAGGCAAGGCAAGGCAAGGCAAGGCAAGTTTATTTATATAGCACTTTTCAACACAAGGCAATTCAAAGTGCTTTACAAAAAATGAAAGACATTAAGAAAATGGCATCTCAAAAGGCCGGTTGTAACTTTAAGACGATATACAAATACATATATAAATATATATATATAAAATAATGTATTATATTACATTATTGCCTCTGCATTGGATTGTTATCGGATAGGGTAATAACTTCATAATTAACTACGTCTGAAAGCAGAAGGTCTGGGGCAAATAATTGCAAGATTCTTCAGTGAGAATGTCACAAAATGATTTTAAAAAGAAAAGCCAACTTAAAAAGAAGTGACATTTAAAAACAAATTGTTAAATTCTGAGAAAAAAGCATATTTAGAAGAAAACATTTCAAATTCTGAGAAAAAAAGTCTAATTTGAGATGCATTGTGGGACATGTAGTTTATGGGCAACTTGCTTCTGTAAAGTAGCATGTCACCGTATAATACACATATAATATTCTTTGCAAGCTCTTGTGGGGCCGCAGAAAAGGAAGTCACTGGCCGGATTTGGCCCCCGGGCCTTGAGTTTGATCCCCCTGATATAGAATACAATGGAAAGATGAGAAAGAAAAGGAGTACAGCTACGAAGACTCTGAGAAAGTGTTCACAATGTGTAAATGCTGCTGGAGAGAATTTGTGAGTTTTAGAGGTGAAAATGATTTGAAGGCAAAGACTATGCATTGCAGCGACAAAGAGTCTGTGTACTCAGGTGTGAAGCCAACTGAGTACACAAGGGATAGACGACTGGTATGTCTTGTCTAATCTGTTAAATTAAGTCTACGGAGAGCTCACAGTGCCACTATTCTTCAGTAAAGACTTTCTTTTGTACTTTGTTTGTCGAGTCGTGCTTTTGGGTTCATACTGGTTTGCCTAGCCGTGACAACTACATGCAATGCTTTATGCGTGGGCTGGTATTTTAAGTGGAAATGTTGATTTTTTTAAGGTTATATGGAGATTATATATCTAAAGTACCTTTCGTTATCACATCGTCCCAAATGTGGCTTGTGGTCATCGGGTCACCCTACATTGAACCTTATGCAAAATGGCTTTGTTGTATAAACTCTTTATTAACAACGTACATGTAAAATAAATGGAGTCCGCCATGTGAAAGTGAAACACTGTAATATTACCAAAAACCATCCAAAGGGAATTAAGGACGATGCAACCCACAATTAGCTCATAACACTAGGATGCAACTGATCTTACAAAGCATAAATAAATGGTTTATTAAACACTAATAAAGCCATTACTTCATAAAAAGCATGTAATTAGAAGTAGTAACAACAAAAATGGCATTGTCTCTGTCACGATTCTTGTGTTGTGTCACGTTTTTAGTTGTGTGTGTCTGGTCGTGGGGGTTTTTCTGTTCTCCCTGTCATGTTTTCCTCCCTGTGTATTGTCTGGTCTTTCTCCCTGTGTTTTCCTGTCTGTCGTTTGTTTCCCTGGTGTGTCTAATTGTCTGATTGTGTTCACCTGTTTCCCTTCTGTGTCTCCTGTGCTCATCAGCGTCAGCCCCGCCCCTGATTGTCCCCACCTGTGTCTTGTTATCCTGTGTTTTAAATTCCCCTGTCTCCCAGTGTTCAGTGTTCAGTTTGTCTTGTCTCTTGCCATGGTCAGGTCTATGCTCTCTATGCTCTTGAAAGGTTTTGTTCGGAGCGATTTTTTTGTCATCTCATCCTGAGATTAGTTAGTGACCATTTTTTGTTCATCGTGTTTTGGAAAAATAAAGTATCTTACCAATACTTTACCTCTGTCTCCCGGGTCGTGCAATTGGTTCCTACCCCCTAAGTGTCTGGGTTCGTAACAGTCTCCTTCCATTTTGTCCTTTATCACTTTATGATAGTTTCCTGACTTGGCCCTCTGAATTATTCAGTAATATTTCCTTATGTTTATCCAATATGTGTACTATCTTTGCCAGTTGTTGATACATAATGTTAGAAATTGGATAAACGCCTCATAAATTCACCCTAGTTGCAGATATTGGGCCTTTCTCTCGGTTTATTTCCAGACAGAAGCACATTATCAGGAGGCAAGCGCCCCTGCTGGCAGATTAATGTCCGTATTGGTAAAGGTTTTATAGGCCAGTTAATCGCAGCTCAGCCCATAGACTGTCTGAATGTGTAAATAAGACATTGATCCCCCCCTCAGAGAGCCCCTTCAATAAATATGACTAATGAATTAGTAATGAGAGGAAATAGGCTTAGAAAGAGGAATAAAGGGAGGGGGTTGAAGGAATGAATACTCAACACAGCAGGAGGAAGAAGGGGGAAGTAGGAGAGGGACATGAAGCAGAACAATGTGTATTTCATCACAAGATTAGAAATGTTACTTCTATTGTTTTGCATTTCTCTTAAAACCGATAAGTGTTTTTCATTTGATGTCACACTCAGAGATGGGAAAAGAACACACATCCTTTACGCAAGTGGAAGTATAGATACTAAACTTCTTTACTCAAGTAAAAGGCTTTGAAATGTCCTTCAGTAAAAAGTACCCATAACTAGCAGCTGTTTTAAAGATTACCTGACCTCCCTTTATATCAATAGAACAATAATGTCATTGTTAGCTAATGAATGTTTCCATGCTGAACAACGGCAACATGACAACGTTTCCATTGGTCCCTCTTCTTTAGAGAAGACCAGGAAATGATGGATACACGGATCGTGTTCAAATCAATAGGCACGCAATGACTCTAAAGAATAATGATCAGGCATCAAACACACATTCAGACTAAAGGAACCAGCTGTTTGGGAAATGAGAGAAGTAGAAAGTTCAGGTATTTGGGTTCAACATGTAAGAAGTAGAAAGTACAGGTATTTGAGTTCAACATGTAAGAAGTAGAAAGTACAGGTATTTGAGTTCAACATGTAAGAAGTAGAAAGTACAGGTATTTGGGTTCAACATGTAAGAAGTAGAAAGTACAGGTATTTGTGTTCAACATGTAAGAAGTAGAAAGTACAGGTATTTGTGTTCAACATGTAAGAAGTAGAAAGTACAGGTATTTGGGTTCAACATGTAAGAAGTAGAAAGTACAGGTATTTGAGTTCAACATGTAAGAGGTAGAAAGTACAGGTATTTGTGTTCAACATGTAAGAAGTAGAAAGTAGAGGTATTTGTGTTCAACATGTGAGAAGTAGAAAGTACAGGTATTTGTGTTCAACATGTGAGAAGTAGAAAGTACAGGTATTTGGGTTCAACATGTGAGAAGTAGAAAGTACAGGTATTTGAGTTCAACATGTAAGAAGTGGAAAGTACAGGTATTTGTGTTCAACATGTGAGAAGTAGAAAGTACAGGTATTTGGGTTCAACATGTGAGAAGTAGAAAGTACAGGTATTTGGGTTCAACATGTAAGAAGTAGAAAGTACAGGTATTTGAGTTCAACATGTGAGAAGTAGAAAGTACAGGTATTTGGGTTCAACATGTAAGAAGTAGAAAGAACAGGTATTTGTGTTCAACATGTAAGAAGTAGAAAGTACAGGTATTTGAGTTCAAAATGTGTGTGTTCAAAGTAAAAAGTCGTCAAGTAGTGGAGTAAAGTACTGATACCAGAAACATGTATTTAAGTACAGTAACAAAATATTTGTACTCCACTCCTTCCCACCTCTGGTCACACTTTAAGAAGCAATATTGCACCCTACGGTTTATTCAAATCACGCTGCTTCCCTCGCGCTCCGTCAGGAATTGAAGCTGATTATATGAGTATAATTGAATCTCTCTGATATGCACCGCGTCCATTTCTGCTGCAGCGCCGCGATCGATAGAGCTAATGCTAATTTAATATGCACTTCATCACCCTGCTCATGAAACACTTTATCTTTGTCCACAATAATACACTCACTCTCACTGTCACCCCCCTTATTGTTTAGTCATATAACACGAGGCCTGAGTCTGTGCCCGTGTTTAGCATGATTCAGAGTCAATATGCACGTGTTTCCTTCGCTGTATTTAAGTTAAAATAAGTAATAACTTGCAGAAAAAGGGTTCAAATCAAGTTTTATTTATAAACGATTTTTGGTCGAGACAAAGTACTGCACATATAATAAAAATAGCCTACAGTAGAGACACTTTACAGCAAACACAACAGCACAGATTGTTCAGAATATCAGTATGAGAAAAACGACACCCTCTGTCCTTAGACCCTCTGTCCTTAGACCCTCTGTCCTTAGACCCTCTGTCCTTACATTACATTACATTGCATTTAGCTGACGCTTTTATCCAAAGCGACTTACAATAAGTGCATTCGACCAGGAAGACACAACCTTGAAGAAAACAGAATCATAAAGTACATCAGGTTTCATGGAGCCAAACATTTCAAGTGCTGCTCAACTGGCTTTAGAGAAGCCAGTCCTTTATTAGTATATAAGTGCTTTGTTAGTAATTCTATCGTTCGAAGTGGAGTCGAAGGAGATGAGTTTTCAGTCTGGAAGGTGTGTAAGCTTTCTGCTGTCCTGATGTCAATGGGGAGCTCATTCCACCATCTTGGAGCCAGGATAGCAAACCCACCTGTTTTTGCTGATGGGAACTTGGGTCCCCCTCGCAGCGAGGGTGCAGCGAGTCGTTTGGCTGATGCAGAGCGGAGTGCACGCGCTGGGGTGTACGGTTTAACCATGTCCTGGATGTAGGAAGGGCCAGATCCATTCGCAGCATGGTACGCAAGTACCAGTGTCTTGAAGTGGATTCTAGCAGTTACCGGGAGCCAGTGAAGGGAGCGGAGGAGCGGAGTGGTGTGGGGACATTTAGGAAGGTTGAAGACCAGACGAGCCGCTGCATTCTGGATGAGCTGCAGAGGTCGGATGGCACATGCAGGTAGACCAGCCAGGAGGGAGTTGCAGTAGTCTCGGCGTGAGGTGACGAGAGCCTGGACCAGAACCTGCGTGGCTTTCTGGGTCAGCTGGGGACGAATCTTCCTGATGTTGTAAAGCGTGTATCTGCAGCAACGGGTTGTAGCAGCGATGTTTGCAGTGAAGGACAGGTTGTTATCTAGGATCGTGGTAGAAAGAACGTACCTTAGATTCTCTATGCTTTTAATGCATGCAACAACCCTTCTCTCTCTCCTGCTTCTACATTTAAATAATCTTTATTGACACAATGGGAACAAGACATCTTATCAGCACAGTATTTCCTCTTTCCCTCTGGATCTCAGTATCTTTCTCCCCGAACAAGCGCACTATGTTTGCTTAGTCTCAACATTATGAGCAACTTCTCCAGTCATTTATGTTTGCCAAAGTTCTCTTCACCCTCTTACTTATTACGTATGCAATGAAACCTGTTTAAAACTCATATAAATGTTGGTTTCTTGGGCGAGGATTTGTCTCTTTTTAGAGGAGTTTCCATTCCTCTCCAAGTGAAATTACTTCTCCACGAAACCTTGAAATGAATAAATTCCCTTCTAAACGGAGGGTTTTAGCGAGTCCACCTTCCCAGCGTCTTATCTCAGTGGTCTGGGCTGAACCACAGGCTATACTGGGCCTGAGGGGTGTGTTACCACTCAGGAGATCTTATTTCACTTAGCTCCACTGCTGGCTATTTCTTTATATCCACAGCTCCAGCTCGGGTGTAAAGACCATCGAATGAATTCTGGCTTTATTAGATATTGGACAATAGAGAGTGACATGAAAGAGGGAGCTGGTGGTGGACACTCTGAACTGTTGACTTTAAAGGTCACCTATTGTGCAAAATCCACTTGTTCATGTCTCTTCTACATCAACATGTGTCCCCTCTTCCTCATGTCTCTTCTACATCAACATGTGTCCCCTCTTCTCCATGTCTCTTCTACATCAACATGTGTCCCCTCTTCTTCATGTCTCTTCTACATCAACATGTGTCCCCTCTTCTTCATGTCTCTTCTACATCAACATGTGTCCTCTCTTCTTCATGTCTCTTCTACATCAACATGTGTCCCCTCTTCTTCATGTCTCTTCTACATCAACATGTGTCCCCTCTTCTTCATGTCTCTTCTACATCAACATGTGTCCCCTCTTCTTCATGTCTCTTCTACATCAACATGTGTCCCCTCTTCTCCATGTCTCTTCTACATCAACATGTGTCCCCTCTTCTTCATGTCTCCTCTACATCAACATGTGTCCCCTCTTCTTCATGTCTCTTCTACATCAACATGTGTCCCCTCTTCTTCATGTCTCCTCTACATCAACATGTGTCCCCTCTTCTTCATGTCTCTTCTACATCAACATGTGTCCCCTCTTCTCCATGTCTCTACTACATCAACATGTGTCCCCTCTTCTTCATGTCTCCTCTACATCAACATGTGTCCCCTCTTCTTCATATCTCTTCTACATCAACATGTGTCCCCTCTTCTTCATGTCTCTTCTACATCAACATGTGTCCCCTCTTCTTCATGTCTCTTCTACATCAACATATGTCCCCTCTTCTTCATGTCTCTTCTACATCAACATGTGTCCCCTCTTCTTCATGTCTCTTCTACATCAACATGTGTCCCCTCTTCTCCATGTCTCTTCTACATCAACATGTGTCCCCTCTTCTCCATGTCTCTTCTACATCAACATGTGTCCCCTCTTCTTCATGTCTCTTCTACATCAACATGTGTCCCCTCTTCTTCATGTCTCTTCTACATCAACATGTGTCCCCTCTGTGGAAAGAGACTCTGAAAGTTTCAGGAACAAAGATTTTCTCTCTTTTTGATCCATTTCTATAAAAACCTGAAAATGAGCTGATCAGATTTTGGCCACTTTATGATGTCATAACGATGTTTTGGCTTGTGTAACCATTAGCCAATCAGCAACCTAGGTAACCCCCCCCCCCCCCCCCCTTGTCACCTGAATCTCCACCTCCAGACAGAGAATCAGCACTTTGGAAACAGGGCTGAAACAGAGGGGATTATGGGTAATGCTGCAATGATCTGTTTGGTGTTTCAGCCAATCAGAGACAGGCTCTGGATATATCTGAGACCTGTGATATGTTGATGAAGAACAGTATCATAGGGGACCTTTAATGAAATGTATTATGTCGTCGGTGTTGGTCATAGGGAGTACTGAGTAAATGCCCCTGATAGAACTCTATTCAACAACGTCTCAGGTTTGTGATAGCGTCATGTACTCCTGATTGAATTCTTGTTCACCACAGGTTGTTGAGCTGAGTCTTTTCACAGCTGAAACACTTGGAAGCAGAAACGACTGAACCAACCATCTCCCCTCGGACTATACATGACAAGCTTTAAAAGGAACCGCCATGCTCTCATTGTGCTGCACGACAAAGGAAGTCAACACAAAAGCATGTAGGAAAAAAAAGCCCTGCACCTTAAAGTGTTGAGGGGGGGGGGGGGGGGCTGTAGAAACATAGAAGAAATGGTTTTGTAATCCCACATCGTTGGTCAAAGACTTCAGAGTTTATGTTTAAAAAAGAAAAAAATTGTCCTTCAGATTTACCGTCAGCAATTAAAAACAAGGGTACTCTAAACGCTCATGGACCACCGCAAAGCCTAAAGACAGACATGGAGTTCTGTGCCACCTTTTTAGAAGATTGAAAATAACACGCTTAGTTGTTAGAAATCCATTCCAAGGTGGTCTCCACTGCCCTGACGAGTCAACGGCTCTGCAGGACACACAGATTAACATGGATTTACAATTTCATTTAAGGCATCCAAGGTTGTTTGTGAAATGATGCCCCTAATAAATTCCTCCGAAGTCAATCCATGTTTATCCATCCCAGCATCTGCCTGCCGTTTAGCTTTTTATTTGACTTGAGTGCATGCTAAGAGCAGTGTAATCAAGTGTGTCATATTGCAGCGATAGCCTGTCAGTTTGTTGGGGAAATACTGAATGTCCTCTTCCAACATGAGAGTAACATGATAACAAAGGTATCCCAACTGTAGCTGTGAACATGACAGTATGTGTGATTACCTAGAAGAGCATCAGGACTGTTTGAGGCAGATGATAGCTATGTGATTAACATGATGATTCAGCCTCTATGGAGAGAGACATCAAGCATGCTCATTTCTGACGTGGAGCTAATCTGAAGTAAACATTGAATACTGCTTTCTATCCCTCCATCTTGTGACTGTGTAACTCCCTCTCTTGGATATCAGCATGTGAAGGACACTGTTCAGGAACTAGTTGATGCTCTGTATGTGATGACTCCTTCTGGAGAGGATCACAGATACATGGATCCTGAGACTGAAGCTCAAGCCGGTTTAACACTGTTGATATGAGTTAACCCTCTGTAGGAGATAGCCTCGCAGCATCACACCCCCTCCATCAGCACCATCAGACGCCCAATGTGACCCCTGATAAGCCCAATCTCCCCCCCTGCAGACGATGGAGTTGACCCCCAGCTTTGAGGTGGATACAGAACGCAGTTGATGGCTTCTGAGGGGTCAATAAATCAAATATCAGCTGACTGAACTGATCAGGGCTCTCATTGGAGCGGAGGAGGGGTCATAGTTCACGGGCGAGCGTTGGCCACATGCAGCGAGGAGACATATATAATAATAATATGTTTATTTAGTATAGCACCATTCACAAAGTGCTTCGAGAAAGAACACAAGTTCAAATGAAGACCACAGAAACATGAATACAATACCAACACGAGGCAGAAATGTAAGGTTAACATAAAAACAAAACACACGTAGAGTCCTGAAAAGAACACATATAAGAACAGAACACATCACACACAAAAGCCAATGTAAAGAGATGGGTCTTCAGTTGTTAGACAGAGGGCATGAGAAAGAGGGTGAGCATGGGTGGGAAGGGGTTTACGTCACAGCCAGTTATCGGTGTATAATTAAAGCCGCATTCTGTCAGCACTCTTCTGAAGATATGTCAGTTCTCTGCACAAACATACCACGAGTCTTCATACCTGATGAGTATTGACTTCCATGAGCTCAGGCCAATCTCTGCCATCAGTTTGAGAAGCCGTGGGGCCGCTGTGTTTCAGGGTCAAGATCAAGGTCCTATTTGTTATTGCAAAACTTAGATTATCTGCTGCTACGTGTTGTTCATGAGTCTGTGTTGAAGCAACTCTTAAGATCTTACCCTCACCATAATGTTGCTTTATTGACAAGCCAATCATTTGTGTTTATTAAAAACCATGCATTATCAAAGTTCTGTATGTTTTAATGTATTCACAGCTCTTTTCCTTTGTCATGAAGAGATAAGATAAAGTGTTCTTAAGAAAGCTTTAACACATTGTTTGTATTTAAAACAGTTCGCTGAATATACTAGATAATAGCCGGCTGTGGCTCAGTGGATAGAGTGCTGGACTTCGAATCAGGGGGTAGCAAGTTCGAGTCCCACTGCAGTCAGCATGTCGTTGTGTCCCTGAGACACTTCACCCCAAAATGCTCCTGTGGGGATTGGTACTGAAGTTGCTTTGGATAAAAGCATCTAACAAATGACATGTAATGTAATAGCCAGACCTATTACTGCAAAACAAAGGACACTAAATACATAACACTAGTGTGCAAAGAAGTGGCCTTGTATTTAAACTTAAATTCCCAAGATGCTAGAGATGTCTAACCAATAGGGAAGGAATACCACCAAATAGCCTAGGATAATATGTCCCTTGTAGCTCTGGTTTTATCTGTTGCAATGCCTGAGCAGCTAGCCTTCGGTTAATACATCAAAACTCTGTTCAAATGTATAACACTGCTGACTCCTGGAAATATAGGGTGATGTCAGATTAAGATCAAATCATGCAGCAATAATAGAATCAGACCAATACACGTATAGGTATTTACCTTTGTGATGACGATAGCCACTTTGACGCTCCAACAACTGCTTCTCTCCTTCCGTTTTGTGTGACCATGTATTGAAGGAAAACACAACCAAAAATACAATATATCCAAGTGCCGATAACCATCAGTGCGATGCCACTGATGGTTAAGGATATTGTGGTGGAAACATTTTCTTCAGTGCACGCCCACCACCAATAATACGTAGAAAATACCACATAGTAGTAGTAGTTCTGATCAGTGGCGACTGGTCATTAGGAGCAGGTGGGGCACACATGTTTAATCATCTGATTCGTCTGTACATTGCTGTTTTAGTCTGTGTTCTTCTAATTAGTGTCTACAGTGTGTGCCTATTGAGCTGTTTAGAGCCATGTGGGACAAAACCCGATCCTGCCCCTCCCTCTCACTGTCTAAGTGAACGGTGACTGTAAAGACTACACTGCGCATGCTCAGAGTATTTTCCTATGTAATGTGTGTGGCAAAAAAATAATGACCATAGGGGCATAGAGCTGCCATCCACACCATACGTCATCTCACATCATTCAGAGCTGATTGGCTGTAAGTACGTGTGCCACGAAAAGTGTGGTGTGTGAAGAGCTGCAGTGAGGCGTCCTAAAACCAGGAAGTAAGCTGCGCATGGCTTCCCTCGACAAAAAAGCAATGAGATTTCTCCATAGGATTTTAGAAAATAGCTCAAAATAAGGTCTGTGGGAAACGTAGCTGTTAGATGATTGTACGTTTTGTTCAGCCGGTTAATATCCACATGTCTACCCTACTTTCATCATTTTCGAATCATAAATCCATCATTTAGATTTATGATAGACTTTTGAAACTACAAGAAGATAAGGAGGACTTTTACAAAAAAGTAATAGAGATTTTTGTCCAGAGGGATAGGTAAATGGACTTCATCTTCAAGTCAAGGTAAGACCACCATTTTATTGAAAATGGGATCTTACTAAGAGAGAACAATTCAATGTTTAAATGATACAATTACATTTTTTGGGTATCCTTCTGTTGAACTGTCTGTTTAAAATGAATTGAAGCATCAGACAAAAAAAGCTTTTGAAAATAATATTATATTTTGATTTAGGTCAAAATATAATATTTGTAAACCTGAAGAGTCAGAGCCAGTGCCTCACCAGCCATGAACCTCACTGCAGAAGCTTATATATAGACATCTAAGTTTTTTGTGCCCCACCACTTTTGTACATATAGAAACGCCACTGGTTATGATAAATAGTTGTATTTATATATTTTATTTAATGAGGCCTTCTGCTGGAAAATAGTTTTTGTATTAAAACGTACAGTGCTATATGGAGACCTGCTTCAAGCTACAAGAGTTTTATAACCACTAGGAAAGCAATACCACTAAATAGCCTAGCATTATATGTCCGCAGAGACTTACAGCTACCTTTCAGCTCTGGTTGTGTCTGTGTCAATGCCTGAGAAAACATAAATACACTTCAGCCACTTTGGTTCAGAGCAGCTAGAATTTCGTGGATGAATCAAAACTTTTTTTAAACTGCTGACTCCGGGAAACTACGTTGATGTCAGATTAAGATCAAATCATGCAGCAATAGTGGAATCAAACCAATAAACGCATGCTAACTGTATTAGGGCTAACCTCAGTGTTGAACAGTATTTACCACAAAGCTGTCGGTAGCGTCAGGTTTTGGCAAACCCAAATCCTCCCTTTCTGATAAAAACAAACAAGTATTGAATGTCAGCCTGAGTGATAGTGTCTAAATACTGCAGACACAACACGTCCATACACGTCTCTGAATTAGTTCCATATGTTCTCCGAAATAAACAAGTTGTTAGTGCCATCGCTGCGGGCCAACGGTGTGATCTATCCGTGTCTGAGACGTAAAAATATAAACACTGACAAAAGCGTGACTCAGACAGAACACTCATCTATATAATGCCATTTTCTCTGTTCCACTGTTTCTTTTTTTACGCTCCGGCATCCCCCTGCAAGCCATTTCACAAATTTATAATATGCTTTGTGATGTGAGCTCGGGATGATTTATGCAGAAGTGAATGGAGCACAGGTTGTGATTGAGGTTTTTATGCAACTGTGTAAAAGCTATTAGATAGACACACACACTCTTATGAAGAGAATGAAGGGAAAGGCCATGTAATAGGACTCCTGCTGAGGGGGAGATTGGTCTAGAAGCCTCTCTTCAAACCCCCAGCAGGAACGCACTGCAACACTTCACATGTTCTCCTTCCCATGCATAATGAATGCAACAATCACAAATCAATGTCATTCAGATTGACATCAGGCCACGGATAAGGGTTGCTGATGTTTGTCTCTGAAGCCATCAGTGAGAGAGAGGCGGAAATGGAAATGCTTTATACAGATTTGAAAAGGAGAGTTGTGAGAGATGCAGAGTACAGATTACTATTCAGTTAATTGATGACGACTGATTGTCGCTGACGTCTGCTCAGTTTCCTCCTGGGAATATGCTAGCTCTGACCACGTCTTCCCTGACATCTTCTTTTCTGTCCTATAAAGCTGAAAGATAGATTGTGTATTTCCTCTAAAGAGTGTTGCGGGGAACTTTTAGAAATCTGATTACTTATCTTTCTCCACTCAAGCAAAGCCGATTCTGAGTTGTTTGGTTTTTCCTTGTAGTGGTGAAAACAGGACTTGAATCTGACCCTGTGAGAGTCTGTTCTGTTGTCACTTGATAGACCAGTCTTTAAAGTTGCAGTGTTGAGTGTCATGCTGAGCACTGAGACTCTCCACTGATGGGACCCCATTATAATAATGAGAAGAGAGAGAAACCCCGTTTAGTCACTGTGGCAAACATTTACAACTTAAATTCAAGGCACACATTTTTGGAAGTGTCCCCTTCCTACAGCTTTAAATATTCATTTCTTCTTCTTAAAAAAAAAATGTTGTATCTTCTTTTCTTTTGTCTGATCTGAGGTTTGCTCCAGGTCTTGAATTATGCAGCTGGGCATGTCTGAAAGAAGTGAAGCATGGTGGAGAGAAGAGAGATGGTGAGGTAGACGAAGGCTAGAGAGGAAGATAGAGGTTAGAGACAGAAGTCAGGCGGGGAAACGTGACAAGCATGACCTCATCTGTCACATCCTCCCTCCTCCATCCTCCCTCCTCCATCCTCCATCCTTCATCCTCCATCCTCCATCCTCCCTCCTCCCTCTGAAACTCTGAGACTCTGAGAGGCTGCAGGACGTGGAAGATTCAACTCAAGATTCAAAGGTGTTTTCGTCTTATGCACAAAGCTTCAGTGTAGTGTTCTGACCTGAGCTCCTCCAACAATGCAACATAAAATACAAAAGTCCATATACATGTAAATAGAATATGATATGTACAAGAACAGAATGTGAAATTAAATAATCTACATTAAGACCAATGCATGATAAGTGTCCTCTGAGGAACATGCTAGCTTTGCCTTCTGCACATTATCCTTAAGAGTTGTTTTTATTACTCCACATATTTTATTCCAATTCTACTTTTACGATTTCAACCATATTCAATGTAAATACTGCTGATTTTACTGTATTTCTTTACATTTGTTTAATTCTTTATTGATTTGGGGTCACGTTATATTAAAAGTACAGTTTAACAAATCGTATCTCTTTAGAGACCCACACAAGGCAAATTAAATTCCGAACAAAACGAAAAAGTACATACGGGTTATTAGAAATGACAAATATCTACACATGTACACGTGTATCTATTTAAATAGTTATTAATGTTATTATAGTTTATTTAAAATAGTTTTTTATCTGTGTGTTTTTAATTGTTGTTTAACTTTTATGTACGATACGATATACTTTATTGTCCCCGTAAGGACATTTGTTCTGGACCCCGTCCTGCAGTTCCACATACATACACAAACATTAAAATACATACACATATCATCAGTCATACACCGTTTGAACAAACACAAAACACAGACTGACAATGGCGACCTATTGCACGACCTCATGGCCAACATTTAAAAAGTACATTTCATTACGTGAATGTTAAGAAGCTCATTGGACAGAGGCAGGAATGAGTGCTTATAGCGGTTCAGCCTGATCCTGGGAACCCTGAATGTTCTACCAGAAGCTAGGAGCTGGAATCCTGGGTGGAGAATGTGTGCACCACAAACCAAGTCAAGTTCTTCGTACGTGTCACCCTACTTGGTATTAAACCTGTTTCTGATTCTGACGGCCCGTCTACACAGCGGCGTTAAAAAATCTTCCAACGCTTCTCTGCCCATTGACTTTGAATGGGGTCACTTTGCCTCGCTTTTCGCCGAACTGCATTGTGGGGAAGCAAAGCGAAGATTTCCAGGATTTCCAGGATTTCCAGGATTCAAAAGTCGAGCAATGTTCAACTGTTGAAGCTGAGGTGGAAGCGTCAGCCAATCAAATCCCGTGTATGCAAATCTGACAGTACAAGCGCTAGCCAATCAAACCGCGTGCAAGCTGGGAGAGCCAGACGGCAGTTCATTTCCTATATTCCTGAAAATGGAGGAGAAGTTATTGCGGTAGAAAATCACCCGGTTCTTTACGACCAGTCGCTATTATCTTACCGGGATACAAACCGGAGGACCCAGGCGTGGAGGGAGGTGGCAGAGACAGTGGGTGCCACTCGTTTTGGGGATTTGGGGGCGGGAGATTCATGTGATTGGTTGCTTTCAGACACGCCCACCTCCAAGATTTTCAAGATTTTTTTAACGCTGCTGTGTGGACGGGCCGTGATTCTGAAGAGGTGTGTTTACCTGTGATGTCGATGATTTAAGTCTGAATTTACGGAAATAATGCGAATACCTGAGGAGGACAGGTGCTAGCTGGAAGGCTGATGCACCAAGTCGATGAACACATGGGACATGTTGATGTGACTCATAAAGGAATGCAGACAGGTGCGTTGTGACACGTTTTAAACATCTGAGCTGGAGGAAGAACTGTTGCATAACCCAAATAAACATTATCAGTTCATATATACATATCAAGAGTAACATTATAAATACTTATAGAGTGTCTATAGATGACACAATTCTAAGCATACAGAATAGTTTAGAATAAACTATAAAAGACACAACTATTAATTATAAACATTACATACATTAAAATACAATAAGGGAGAGTGTGAGTACTACTGGTCAGGTGTGGATTCTTGTATACAAAATAAACAAAGACATACACTGTCCCATAGTTTCCATTTTAAACCCTTAATTTTCCTACACTTAAAAAATACTTAACATATTATAGCCATTAGATGTCTTTTTAAAACCAACATTTTCTACACTATACTAAAAAGCTAAAATAAATAAAACTCTTTTTGGAGTGAAACCATCTTCATCCACACCCAGAGACCCTCACCTCACCTCACACACACACACACTCACACACACACACACACACACACACACACACACACACACACACACACACACACACACACACACACACACACACACACACACGCGTTAAGCCTGTGTGTTTCCCTCAGTATTAGACAGGACTTAGTGTACAGAATAATGGCGTCCTGGCTTCTTACACAAGACTAATCCACTTTCATGCCATGATACTCTGACGTGTCAGGCCTTGTTCGTCGTCCCTGCCTCATTAATGAAAGGAAGCATCAATTAATCTTATTAATGATTCATGGGCTCTATGTGCTAATGCCGCTCTCTTGTGTCAGGAAGTCAACCCGTGCAGATTACATACTGTACGATATATGTTCTCGTTTCTACCACCCTCTTTTCCTGGCCGTACCTCTCTGTACTTATGCATGCAGTATGCTGTATGATCTGTCATCACCTTGTCATGTAGACTACCTTCCCATGGCAGCGTGGCTCTCAGGCGTCTCGTATGGAGATCACGTTCAGAGATTGGTTTCTATAGCAGGGTCCCAGGATAATAGGGTGCATGCAGAGATACATGACATGACATTAGGAAGACACAGTATTTATCAGAAGGCAGCAGATTGGCCTCCATCACAACGGTATATGTGATGTTTTACAGTTTGAATATATTTATCTTCTAAATTAAGCTAAAAAAACTAATTTTTCTAGGCATTAAAATGTTTAAAAATATACATAAATAGAGTAAAATATATAAAATATAAAGACTAAATAATACCGGTATAACAAATACATTTAAAATTAAAAGAATTTAAATAAAAATACATATACATACATAAATACTGTTGTCAGAACCCTAACCTAAACTGGATTTCTAGTGTTTTGGTCCAAATTGTTTCTTCTTCTTAAGAACAATACATATATTGATTACTAAAGCAATTTAATTAAATGAAACATATATTCAGGATGAAGATTCTTTACTAAAATCTATATTTTAAAATGAGTTTATAAAAAGTCAAACCCATTTAATCAAATATGTAAAGTTGTCCAAACAAGAATATATCTTCATGAACACATTGCTCCTTTTTCTTTTCCCCAGTTCTGTGTTTTCAATCGTAAAATACTTAATAATATATTTGGTGCTTTTGGCTGCAGACCTCTTTAACCTCATGTTGATCAATGTGTTAACAGGAAGAGAAACACTTTGATTAGAAGCTCAAACTGTGATTATATGAAGAGCCCTTGAAGGTATTACCAGATGAACTCAGAGTAAACATGCTTAAGACCACTTGTCAATGTTCTCAATTACAAGTACCTCGACAAGTACTCTGATTCCTTTCTGAGCAAACCAGATGCAACGTGCCACACACATTTCTGCAGGCTACCTCCCAATCTATCTGAACACTAACCAGACTATCACACGCATCAAGCAGCACTTGGGGAATCCGGTTAGTGGGAACCATGTTAACATTAACATCCCCTTGTTCACAGTAATCAGCGGTGTGTTACAGCATGTCAATATTATCTTCAAAAAGGGGTACAACCAGGGTTATGTGGGAGCCAATAGGAG
Source organism: Harpagifer antarcticus (assembly GCA_902827135.1). Classification (NCBI taxonomy): domain Eukaryota; kingdom Metazoa; phylum Chordata; class Actinopteri; order Perciformes; family Harpagiferidae; genus Harpagifer; species Harpagifer antarcticus. Next base: position 11 of record CADEHL010001276.1, on the reverse strand, counting down.
CTGAGCTCTCA